>JAOUZG010032936.1:7941347-7958436 GCA_026289955.1 Argiope argentata | reverse complement strand
TATATATATATATATATATATATATATATATATATATATATATAGATCAAATGACTAGATATTCAATACAAACTTTCATGCACACGTATACTAGATGCAAAAAAGCTAAAGCCAGCCAAAGAAAATAGAAAAGTCGGAGCAAAAAATAAAGGAGTCGTCATAAAAAGAAAAACTGGGGTAAGTATAAATAGCTCAAGCAGGAGAGCCTACATAGTAATCGATAGTAACAGCATCATTAAAACATAGTAAATAATAAAATTTACCAAAAGTAGGCAGTTCAAACGTTAAAAACCGGAAAATGAAATTTTTTAAAAAAAATTAAAATAAAGATAAAAATACAGTAAATTAAAAATAAATGGAAACAAAACTTAAAAAATGAAAGATAAATAAATAAATAAACAGAAAAAATGAATAAACAAAAATAAATAAACAGAAAATATATTGCCTCAATCTAGGATAAACTTCATGATCAGGAACTATAAGACAGATAAAGAGTTCTTTTTGAATTTTTCCCCCGTCACACTCACAAAACCTTTACTTTTGACGAAGCAACATGTAAGAGACCACAGTAGAATTTTTTTCTTCCTTACTAGAAGCGTTGTGCCTGGAGCTGTTGACGGGAAATAATGTTGAATGCATTCATTGTGCCCACAAATTGTATGATGGATCCCAGCCGGCAGTGGAATGGATGCACTACGGCGATGATGGCATGCGCGAAGATTAATGTTTTTCCTAAATGCAGAGCAGTAAATTCGAACAAGAGAGGCAGAAATACTGCCATAATATTGAGCATCCCTTTGTTTGTTATTATAATACTATAAGCCACCATTCTTCATTATTAAATTTGAATTGATCTTTTACTCTGAAATTTCGCAGTATTCACTTAGGCTAATTTTAGTGTTTAAAATAATAGATGGAAATATTGTGGTATATTATTTAAGAAGAAGCATGTTTTTTTTTGTCATAAGGGATTTATTAACTCAAATACCTTATAATTATTTTATTGATGATAATAATAGGTCAGAAATAATAGGTTAGTGGTGAGTGACCAGTCAGAATATATATATATATATATATATATATATATATATATATATATATATATATATATATAATATTGTTCACATTTTCAATCGTTAATAAAATGCTTTTTATTTATCCAATTAAGTTCAAGTAAGTTTTTTTTAACTTTGTAGTGGATAAAATTTGATGATACAGTTTTTTCAAATATTAATTCATTAATCTTTTAATAATTAATTTAAAACTAACTTTCTCGCCAAAAATATTCATCCCTCCACCGCCAAATAAGTAACAAATTCCGTTTGTTTTTTCCTTACACTAATGAGGTGAGACTCAACATGTTTTCGGCCGATTATTTTAAACGTTTCTGTTTATTTTCCTGATGGTTGATGCATTTAATCGATGTTAATTAATCGATTTTCCGTTTCGTTTTGAAATACTAATTTTGTACAATATTGTAAGCCATACTATTAAACATAAAATAAATGTCATTGCTTACATATTGAATCCAATAGAGTTTCAGCTTCGAATACCTTTATATTATTATTATTTGCATCAATAAATTCTGTTAAGACATTACAAATTTGTTCGAATTGTACATACATTGTCTTTAATCGTATCTATTTTGGTTTTACAATGAGTGCCGCATAATAGTTGAAGAGTAATGTTTAATTGCTTTTGTAGAGGCTGATTTTTTTTGTAGATGTAGAAAATAAACAATATAAATGTTGAAATATCCAAAAAAAATTTCTGCTGGAGACAGAATTATTAATTAATAACTTAGAAGAATATCATAGACATAGCAATTATTCTAGATTCTACTTCTTTATATTTCCTTTTCATGTTGCTATCGTTGTCTTATACCTGTCCTCTACAATCCATAATATCTATATCAAGCTCACTTAATATTTCCTGTGGAGCTTTTGCTAGTCCTTCTCCAATCACAGCAATTACTTCAGTAAACCCTGTATATGACTAATCTATACTTAATCTTTTTAATTTCAAATTTGCATGTCTAATCTAGACTAAAATTTGTTTTATATGAGAAATATCAGAATTAAAATCCATTTGAATACAGTAATACTGGCTAATTTTGCATCGTATTTAATTTCGTTAAGAACTTCATTTCCTTTTTTCTTTTAGTGTATGTGCTAAATCATATACAATCCTAGTATTGGAATTTTTGTATTCTATTTATATGATCCACAAGAACAGAGTCGTATTTATTTAATAATTCAATAAACTTTAAAAAAATATTCCGTTATTAGGCGTTCTTATTATTTCACGTTTCCTCGAAGTGGAAAATAATTACATGCTAAAAATACAATCACATCTACAATTCTTTGAAATAGTAGTTTAAGTTGTTCCATTTCCTTATTTACTTCAATTTGATTTGTTTTATCAATAGTCGAACATAAATTTAATCGTTTCAGTAACTCTTTCCAAGCAATAAAGGAATTAAGTGACGGATAGAACGCTTATAATTTTCAATTAGAGTTAATAACTTTCTCCAGATATTACTACTCCATACAAATCATATAAATTTTTCATTTTCTCAGGAAAATAGTATACTATTAAAATAAAATGTGGAGTCTTGAATTTTTCAATAAATTAATCAGCTGTGAAGTAGTTTTTCACCAACTGGCATTTTTTTAAAAAAAGTAGTAAACGATAGAAAATGATTTACCTTCAACATTCTTAGCAAAGCCTTTTTTTGTACTGATCGGTCTGTTTGTAACCCTTTGCGGTCCGATATCGAGCGAAACTCGACATTCAAAACTGTGGATCATTTTGACGTTATATTTATTTATTTTTCAAATTTAGTTGTTAAAAACGCCTACATAATGATTAAGAGATGTAGATTAATTTTTTAAAGAAATTCGACTTAAAAGAATTATGTATATTTATTTTTCATAGCAATAAGCAAATCTTTGTGTTAAGAGAATAATTTTGCATCTAATTACTTTTCGGACTTGAAAGGGTTAACATAAACATTTAGCATTTTAAACTTATCATTCATAATGCTTGGTCATCAACCTGAATCATTGATTTGTGCCTGATCACATTTGTTAATGCTATCACTTTATGATTCAATCATGTTTGTATAACAATGGGATTCTTGAAAGATTTTCACTGTTTCTACACTTTCATTGCGAGATTTTTGTAGTTAATGCGGACTTCCTTTTTTGCCATTTGGAGCTTGAATTATAATTTCTGAAATCGGAGCCATGTCATTACCAGAATTACTTCGTAGATCAAAAAAAGAATTTTTGAGATTCAGCTTTTTTTCCCCTTCTGATTTTCTTTTCTGAAACAGTCTTGATACGCAGAGGGATACTTCCCTGGAATGGGCTTAGTTAGATTCAACAACATTAAACAACTTAAAGTATGATTTAATAATTTAATTTAGTAGGTGATGTAAATGACAATATTTTATGCTAACAATATGTTTCACGCTTGCAATGAACTGTAATATATCTGTACACTTCGTATATTTCAAAACCCATCGATTTTTCCTGTGAAATTTCGTGCTCGTTCCATCCCTTTATTACCGATCAGAACATTATTTTAGTTCTTAAAAGGCGACCAAGGGACCTTTAAAACGACTTTTTGCAATTTTCACCTTAGCAATTTGAAATTTTACAGGTATTAAGAGCAACACTATAAGAGATGACACTCAAAATTTTAAAGCCTTATATTAATGTATATATAAGTTAGGGGGTTAATATAATATTAGTGATAAATAACTTTAATGAAAAATATTCCAGGCGATCCAAATTTGTTCACAAGGACAATTTTTATTATTACTTACTCTAACCCTTTTGAAACAAAAGTTGGGATTAATCTCGAAGTTTGAGTACGAAATATCAAAATTAACCAATGTAATAACTCAAAACAACTGATTCTTTTTAAGTTTAAGTTACGTTTTACGCCTGTAAAATTTCAAATTGCTAAAGTGAAAATTGCAAAAAGTAATTTTAAAGGTCCCTTGGCCGCCTTAAACATGCTGGGGCTCCTCGATTGCGGAGCCCCGGGGCATAGCATTAGTCGCACCCCGCAGATAGCCGGCCCTGGCTATATGAGTGACCAGTGAAATATTACGTATCTCAAATATTAAGAATCGATGCCTTAATGACATTTGTCTTTGTGTGTAAAATTTGTCGGAAGCTTTTCTATTTGAAATACCTTTCTTTTCACAAAAATATTAATCATTTCTAATTGACTCTTGTAGAATCTATCAGAAAATATATCTCTAGTAATTCTGAATTGAATAAGTGGCTTTTCAAGGATTTTTTTTCCTCTTGAATTAATTGTTCATTTTTAAGGGAATTAGTTAATGACATCTTACACATAGAAATAAAAAAAATTGATTTAGAGATACCTTTTTCTAATTCAATTGTCGATTTTTGTTCAGTTTATAATATATTGTTTTTTACGAAACATGTCTAAATGTGACTTATTTTGCTATTTTTTTTAAATTTTATTTTATGAATTACTTATCTTATTTTTCTGACCTTTAATTTTGCCATCTTTTCTTTTGTCAAAGAAATTTACCTAAAGAACGAAATTGTAAGAAATGGCAGGTAGATGTTTGAAAATGTAACTTAAGCTACACAGTACAGCTGTATATTATTTTCAATTTTTGTTTATTTGCTGCCAAACGAATAAACAGTAAACAGTTCTTGTAGTAAACAGTAGAAGTGTTGCGTTCTCCAGAAATAAGCTGTATACATTAAGCAACTAGACAGATAACTGCATTTCAAAGCTGCGTCTTTTCGAAAGGAAAAATTTCGAAAGAGTTCATTAAATATTCATTCCTTCGAAAGCTCTGCCACTATTAAACGCAACATGTAATTTGCTTACTAATGCCTCCGAAAGAATTCCGAGACCCTCCTCTAACTCGGAAATGGAAGAAAAATCTTTTGATCTCTGTAATTGGATTTAAAAAGAGACTTTTCCGTTGGAACCTGGGATACGAAATGCACTTTTGCTTTCTTCATTCCATCTTTTTCGTTAAAAAAAATGGTGATCGGTGAATAAACAAAAGAAAGATCTCGCTCCCGCTGTAAAGTAGGTGGCGCTTTCTCTTACTCACAAAGTGATTCGGTAAGGCTCGTGTTTAATGAGAATTCGAGCGCGTCGGCCCTCTGTTATGCAGTTTCATTTTTCAAAGCAGATTTCTTACTTTCTTAAAAAGAATTTATAAATCTTCCATTGAGTTTTATTTCAGAAGGAAATATGAATTGGGAGAATATCGAAGGAGGCTTTCAGATAAATCACCCACGCTCGCGAGCGAGTACATTTGAATAACAAAATCCGATTTCAGTTACTTCTTCACCCTGAAATATTTTATTAATATTTTCCATTCAAAATATTTTTTTCTTTCATTTTTGTGGGTTGACGAAAATTTTATCAAAGTTGGGAGCTATTCTTTGGATTTTTCTTTTAAAAAATCCCTTAAATATTTAAAAATATTTCTAAAAGATCTAAAGTGTGTGCTTTTTGAATAAAGATATTAAAATTCAATCATAGAAGTTCAAAATATACCATTCAATAAAATAATAAATTCAGAAATATAATTCTTGTTTAGAACGCATTTTTCTCAAAATATGGAAACCAAAATTTAACACAGAAGTACAAATGTAATTTTTCATTGTTCAGTAATGACAATTTTTAATAAAAAAAAGTATCTTCAACAAATATGGCCTTAAATACCTTCCATTACAGCGAAAAGATTCTTTAATTGAAGTAACGCATCATGCAATAATCTCTTTTGGCTGAAATGGTGCGCGGAAAAAAACATTAGTTTGAAATATCTTAAAACAAGGAGAGAGTAAAATTATTTTGTACAATATCCGGGGTATCTAATAAATGACTATTTTATTTCTTTTGTATGATTTTTTTATATATCTAAAAATTTAAATACATATTTAAAAAAATATTATAGTTTTTGAAAATTTATTAAACTATAAAAATTTCAATTGGTATCTATTAGGTCTTTAAAATACTCTAAGGATTTGTCAAAAAATATCCATTATAAAATAATTACATGCTAGAAATATAATATCTGCACTTGTTTCCATTGAAAATGCGAATAAGATATGCGTGGAAAAGTTTGTTGGGAACTTTTTGCCAAATATCTTTAATATGTTCAATAATTTAAAACGTTCCTTCTTTTAATTTTTTGTTTCTCTTCCACGCTTCAGATTTTATGCTTCTGCGCCATCCTTTTCTCCAGTAGCGGACGTTTTAAATTTTTCTCCCATGTTTTTAACCCTTCGCACTCCGAAAAATAATTCGATGCAAAGTTATTCACCTAATAGAAAGATTTGTTTATTGCTTTGAAAAATAAATAGACATAATTCTTTTAAGTCGAATTTCCTTGAAAAATGAATCTACATCTCTTCACCATTACGTAGGCGTTTTTAATAATTAAATTTGAAAAATAAATAAATAAAACGTCATCAAACGTGCAAAATCTTGAACGGTGAGTCAGAGGCGCACCATCGGAGTGCAAAGAGTTAACATCTTCAGAAGACGACAGTGTATTTCGGCCATTACTTTCTTGAGATTTCAACTCTTAGCACACTTAAATTCAAATGATTACTAGCCTCATTGAATATTTATTTAATCAATAATATTACTAGCATAATAATAATATTAAATTAAAAAAAAACAAATAAGTTTTGTTTGTAATAAATGCAAAGCTGACGCATCCATTACATTAAGCCAATCCCCCCAATAGATTGTGCGGGAGTTTAAAAAATGTTAAAAACCAAGAAGGTTGTGTCAGCTAGACAAACCAAGAAAATATGCAGACGTTGACGGGAGGAGCCTTAAAAGTTCTTTTGAATTCAATGCACTGAATTCCACCACCGAATGCAGTCAAAAATGTCACGATGAATGAACTCGCAACCTCTATCGCAGCGAATGAATTGCAACCTCTATCGATTTCTTATCTTTTTTAATGTAAAAATGCATATTAAGTTCGCTCCCCGCATCTGTACTGCACTGTATTGATCCCGTATTAGACACACATTCTCCGATTGGCATCCGTCAGAACAGCAAGGCTGATATTATTGGGTTGGTGCAAAATTATCGGGTATCTCTAGACGATATTATTGGGCATTCTTCAGCACTATTTATTGTTAAAAAAGGAAACATAGAAATTAAAATTAACATTTTTAAATGACTTTTCTGGAGCATAGTCATCATTTATTTCACTAATCGAGCGATGGCTGAATGGTCCGTATTGAAGTTGTCGGCCAACATTCGAGTTGTCAAGCTCCCGTCCCTTCTACGGCTGCCCAGAGTGCCTGGTTGTCGGAATCCGATGGTCGGCCTCTTCGTGGCTTATTTTCAAAGCTGGTGTCGCCAGATTTTAAATGGACTAATCATTCCCTGCATTGATGATTGCGCCCTCGAAAAGTTTGTCGAGATCGCGAAACGATTGCGCTACTTTCCGTCCTTTCTCGAAGTAGTGCGGCACGATGCGAGTTCGGTTATCGAAACGCATTTTTATAACCTTAGAGAATATCAATTTATAAAATATTTTAATTTTTTATTGAAATAGAGCGGGCCAAAGAAACGTCCGATGATTGTGCGGCATCCCGATACTTTGCCAGTTAACCCTTTGGGTACATTTGACGGATTGGAACGTTTCGCATTTGTTTATGTTTCCATTTATTTATTTATTTGATGTTCTAATTGTCTGAAATGATCTTAATGTCATGTTGCTATACATATATTTTAAATAATAAGAAATAAAGGAATTCATACTTACAAGTTACTGCCTTGATATGTTCAAAAAATTAAATGCGCTTCAAATACAAAAATTGTTTCAATTAATTATGTAGCCAAAAGGTTAATTAATATTCATGTGATCAAAATAATGAGTAATATAAAATGTTATGCATCTTAAATTTTGAATGTACTTCTGCTATTTTGTGTAATTTTTTATCCTTGCTCCTTAAGTATTTATACTTGATTTTAAGGAAGACGATTATTTAGGGGTATTAATATTGTTTTGAAACACTCCAATCTTGTTCTGTCAATGAAGCATTAGTTTCAAAAGAAATGATTTAGGACAAAGAATGATCAAAAATTTTCAAATAAACTGCAGATTATTTTCTCTAGGTCACTTTTATTAAAACTGTTTTCCTCGTTGTCTCACCTCACAGAACATCGAATTTCCCTGAAGACATGCTACATATCCTGGGTCAATTTTATCAAGGAATTTTTACGATAAAGGCAGTCTTATAAGAGTCGAAAGTTTTTATGTGATCGTAAACCACAGTAAACATTCCTAAAAGGATGAGATTTTTTCTTCTCAGAAAAGGATGATGAGTTTAAGGGAACAGCCCGCTCCTTATTTCCATTTTACAAATATTGGCGAGGATCGTTTTTAGGATGGTGTTTTCCTGAACGATAATCTGTTTTTATTCCAGTGTTGGATCCGCACCCCAATCCTAGCTTTAATATCTGTATTTAAATTTCTTTTTTACGTCTTTGGTGGAAGTGTGATTGGATGAATCATATTCAAATTCCATTTGCAATGGATAGGATCTGCTATTAAAGATGAGAAAAGCTTTTATTAATCGATTCGTTTTTTATAGACTTTCTGATTCGTGAGCAAGCCGATTGTGAATCAGATATTTTAAAAACGAATTTATATTTTAAGACATTGAAAAGTGACAAAGCAAATCATTAGCTTTCCGTTTTCCAATTTTATATCCAGTGTGTAGCACAGAGCTTACCCGAGAGGTTGATCTTAACACATTATGCCATTCATTCCCAATCGTTATCTTCTTTTCGTGGCGTGCACGTAAGAATATGGCTCATTTTTTTTTTCATTTTAAAACAAGCCCAAACCTCAGTAGATAAAAATTAGATTAATTCAGCTGTTTTCCAAAAATTAATTTCCAATTTTTTTAAATAATGGTGTTTTAACTGCATTGCTTTAACTGTGCAAAGTATTGGTAATGGCTAGGACTTCGATTATCCTCCATGATTACAAACTGAAATTGTAATAAATCGGAAAGAGAATTTGGGAAAAGCAATAGAAACACTATTAAACTTTCTGTTGTTTTTTTGCACAAACGAACCTATCAAAAATTTTATTAAAGCTCGGTGACTTAATACATTTTGAATGAGGTTTAAAATGAAGAATAACGTTGTTGTTTTTTCCATCAGATTTTTTACTTTACAATCATCAAAATTTTGTTATAAACACCATTTATTCTTTAGATATAATAAAAAATAGTTGCATTTAATAAATCCAATACTGAATAGAAATCCAATCAAACATCGATTCCGGCATCTGCTCTCTTGCTGCTCAATTTTATCTGTACGTGCCGACGGGATGAGTTTTTTTCTTTCTCGTCTTCTTATCCTCTCTTGCAATCTTCTTATCTATGCATAATTTAATTAATTTATTAATTTATTAAATAATATAGATAAAATTCTTAAAACACCCGAGTAAATGAATGCGGAAAAAAGGAAATTAAAAGGGCAATTTTAATTTATACCTGGATCCAAAAAAAACTTTATCTTTCTCTTATTTACTGCCTCTTTTATAAATTGATTGGTTTAGTTTAGTTTAACTGTATTGACATCTTCTTTTAAAGCAACACTAGGTCTATTTGGGGTTGGATCTCATGATTTTGAACCATAATCAGATGACGCGGACGACACGTGAGTTGGCACTTCAGTTTCAAACTTCCCCACAACACCGGCGGGAGGTCCTTTGAATTCAATGGATTTAATGTGACCCGGACCCGCTTACACGACTGTTCTTCGGTGGTATCGAAGAACGTTCGGATCTCGAACTTGAAACTCTCCAAAGCCGAGACCTTACTACCAGGCCACCGTGACCAGTACCAACTCGCGCAATTCTCCCTCTCTCTTCATTTCATCTCCTCACCCTACCGCCAAGCAACTTTGGTCCTATATTTTTATTAAATAATACATGCATTTTAGCTGTTCATTGTTTCTTCTCCAATGTTCCTGCAAAAGGTATTTATTTTTATATGGTTGATATTGTTAACCAAGATGATGTAATCTTTATTTTGTTTGTCTCTAAATTACAGTGAAATTCCATTATATAACTGTTAGGAATATATATATATATATATATATATATAAAATATTTTAAACTCTTAATTTAAATCCTATTTATTTTCCAAAGCTTTATGTTAATTTCGCCCATAGTAACTTCATTCTAAAGATATTCTCTTATTTCCTGATCCATTCCACTTGTTTTAGTTAATTAATTCAACAGAAGCTTTGTAAAATTGGTTAAAGTCATCAAATTCCCACGCTCTACTAAGAGGATGAAAATGGTCGTGTTAAGCAATTTCCTTTAAAAGATCCTTGTGTTTTCCTTTCCTGATTGAGTGTGTATCGAAGAAAACCCCATCTAAATGTCATGGCATATAAGCATATGAAAAATATTTTCCCTATCAAAAAATTATGGAAATTTATTGATGATTTCCCTCCCTCTCTTTACGCTTCTGCTTTTGCGACGAGCCTTGTCCCTGCTCTTGTAAATAAATCGTAACCTCCCGGGATGGTATATAACGAACTTAAAAATTCTAAGTGTCATGTGTGTCTTCGAAATTACCTTCTGCTTTAAGCAAATAATAATATTTGCACACACACATATATACATGTATATTCCTACTTCTTTACCTTAACAAATTGAATATCACCTGCTTTGAAATATTGGATTTCTATGTATGTAGCGCATGCGTGGTTTCCATTTTTTTTCTTCTTCACTTTTTCCGTCGGAAGTTTTCTGTTTAGTGTAGCGGAAATCTTTTCCTGATTTCAGTCACGATTTTCTTGTCACAGGTCAGAGGAAGAAAAGAAAAAAAAAATTTTTCTTCTCATTTTTCACTGATTAGGTGTTGTTCCTGGAACTTTTTCCTTCCTCCTTCTTCTTCTTTCTCCTCTTTCACTAGTTATGCCAACTGAATACTTCCATACCCGCACAGACTCGGAGATTTGTTTCGTTCGTGATTCGGATTTGCAGACATACACAAAAGGAATGAACTTTACGAATTAGGTAACAAAAAGTATGCAAATGCTTGCGGCATTGAAAAGTTTGAAACATATGAAAAGAAACAGCATATGGCGCGAATGACAATCTATGCCGAATAATCAATGACTGGCATATGAAACGTACAAAAAAAATTGTTAACCCAACTTTAAAAAAAAATTGTAACTGGTGTTTACATCCAAAGTGATTTGAAAATGTGAAATAAATCTACATTAATGACAATCGATAAGATTTTTTTTAAATGAATACTCAATTTGATAAGCCAACAGGAAAATCCTTGTATAAAATTTTATGTTTTGCCATTCATGTAGAAGTGATGTGATTGTTAATTTTAAAGAAAATACCTGGTAAAAAATACCAGGTAAAACTATGTATCAAATTTCGAAAAATTGATTTTAATTGTTTGATTTGAAAAATAAATAAAAGCGTGATTTTATGTTTAAATTAAAGAATTAATCCTTTACTTAAATTTCAAATTTTCCTAAAAACATGTAAATTAATATTTTTCAGATTTTTTTTTGTTTTAAATGGTAATTTTTGATTCTAAGAGTATTACAAAAAGTGTAAATTCTTGAAAGGCAGCTTATTTCCTTACAGTATCCGAACACCTAAAAAACGTCTATTTTCGCCAAAAATGACATTTAAAAAACAATTTCTTTATATAGACCAGGGGTCTGCGACCTGCGGCTCGCGAGCCACATGTGGCTCTTTTGATGTAAAATTTCGGCTCTCCTCTTCCATACGAAGAACTAATAATTTACTATCAAAACCCTTAAGAAAATAAGAAAATATGTTTTTGAGTACCTAATCTCACGACAGCTTCTATTGACACAATCGTTAATTACAAATCGCGACGCTTAACACGATCGTAATGAGATAAATCTGAACTATTGTTTTGTCCTTAGAGATGAGACTCCGCGATCATGTTTTCTGACTTTTTCTGAACAAAGTGTGATGGCTTTGCACAGGTAATGTATTGAAACATTTTGCTTTGTTCTTCAGTGAAATAAAAACATTCTTCAATGAAAAAAACATTGAGCATCCCGAATTGAAAGAAGACAAATAGCTGCATAAATTCAATTTCATGATAGATACCACAAGGGAACTAAACGAACTAAATCTAAAACTGCAAGGAAACAGCAATCCAGCCAACACCGTGCTTGAAGAAGTCGTTTGTTTCGAAAAAAAATTACTTCTTTTTGTTGAAAACATTGAGATCGGTAAATTACTTTATTTTAACAATCTGAAGCAATATCACGATGAAACCTATGCAACTATTGACACAAATTACTTCAGTATAATTTTTAAAAAATATCGTTAAAAATAGATTTGATGGGGGATTCGAGCAATTCAAAAGAAACAAAAGTACTCTTGTGTTCGTAATAAATCATTTCAATACAAATACAAATGAGATCAACATTGAGTCATTTGGAATTGATGCCAAAGACTTGTGGGGTGGCCATTTCACAGAACTCAAAAACAAGTTAGAGGACTAGCAATGCATGCACATCGTGCAGCACAAGTGACAGCTCTAAAAGAAATTCCGCGAGTTGAGGCCCTCGTTTTGTATGCATGAAATAGAAGTCCAGAATCATAAAGTGAAGGGAAGAAGTTGGCATATGGAGTGCTGACGATCTTTGGGTCAACATATTCACGTGAAAAAAGCTTTATCTTGCATAAATATAATAAAAATTAAATTTAGAAGTCAACTAACAAATATGGTCGTGCTTGAAATTTAAAACAATAAGCAGGCTACAAACCAAATTTAATCAAACTTTTAAAAGGCATGCAAAGTCAATGCCACCATTGATGTAACTATCTATATTTGTGATTTTATATAAATGAAGATTATTCCGTATTTAAAGACACTTATTTTAAATCAAAAATCCAATCTATATCAGCAAATACTATAATATTAAATCAAAAAATTTTAGTGGCTTTTAAAAACTAGAAACATTCGTAAATTGTTGCTTTTAGCTCTTCCTATTCAATGGGTGGCCGACCCCCAGTCTTTGAGGTATCCTAAACAGGTTTGCTTTAATCTCTACGTTAATTAGAAACCAATATATTATCATTTTCGTAGAGATCGATAAACTGAAAGTGTACATTTAAATAACTGGAAATACCGATATAAAGTGCCAGAACCATGTAAAAGGTTTGCATAAATACAAATTTAGTCTTAAATATGGAACCTTTTTTCTGCACTGCAAAATACAAAATGCTACTGAGAGTTTCAACGGTGATTTGTATAAATTTGTACCTAAAGATATCTTTGTTGATATCTCAACCCTCAGATTAGGGGCATTTATGTCTATAATACATTTTGATAAAGGTTTTATAGGATTACTGATTATCCTTAAATTTATTGGAGTGTTGGAGGCAGTTAAAGAATTTTCTTTAACTTGAAGATCTTGACAGAGGCAGAATAAATGAATCGAAACGAAATTCACTTCCAAATACAAAAATTGCTAGAAAAAAAGGATTAAATAAAGAAAACTATTAAAAGCTGGGGATGAAGAAGGCATAATCGATAAATGCGGTGAATTTTAAAACTGTACTGATATAATTTATTATTAAAACATGTTATTGTATGCCTTAAATGAATTTTTCTCAAAATTGATTTTTACATAGTTTTTGCTCACTTCAAATCAAATAACTCAAAATATAATTATTAAATTACTCTGAAATTTTTGGACTTTGTCCTTATACTACTTTCTAGGAAATGAATTGCAAGAATATAGATTAAGTGAATATTTTTTTAAAAAATTTACATCCTTTAGTTTGAATAATAACATGATAAATTTTTTAATAAATCTTTGACTGCTTTTAAACTTTTTATTATCATGGGAGAAAATGATTTCGTTTTGGTTAGGAGGTTTTGATGTCTCCAAAATGTATGGTAAAAAAAAAGGTTATGGGGCAGCTGGCAATTATTGATTGAAGAATTCTTTTACCTGCTTTTACCGGTATTTCGTTATTGTTATGTATGCTTCTCTAACAGCAGATGCATTTTTGAAAGGTTGACCTACTTTTACCAGTATTGCTTTATTATTGTGTATGCTTCTTCACAACAGATGCGTTTTGAAAAGGTTGACTCAGAACTATGACATCATAGCTGTTATTTCATCTCAAAATCGGGCGATATCCAAAACTATGTTTGCCAGCTAGAAATATTAAAAATGAAAGTTAAAAAATATATTATTATGTGTGTATTATAGAGGGACAGAGACCGATAGAGAAATTTCTTAACAGTTTTAAGCCGGTTTAAACTGGTTAATGACTTAAATTAATTGAGTCAAATAATGACTTAAAAAATAATAATGCTCTCACATGATAACTTGAAATTTGCCAATGTAGACTTCATTTTATTCTTTTTTTTATTATTATAACCATACGTTTGTGGTTCATTCCCTAGAGAACACTATGTAGCTTATTTTGGAATAAGTTTTGCTGGGATGAGAGTAATAGTTTTTGGTGTAGATAATTTGAAGTTTTTAAAGAATTTGCTTAATACGTTATTAAATGTCAATTTTCAAAAAGTTTCAATGTTTATTTCAAATATTGATTTCCTATTACTAATTTTGAATAGACTCAAACCCAGAAATACGGTTCAAGTATGTCCATACCAGATTTTTCAAAAAAAAAAAAAAGTTGCTCCAAACGTGTTTGGATACCTTAACTGATATCATCATTCAAGAAAGCAACCCCCCTTTAATCATGTTTTAGTCCACCAAAAATTATTATATGTGCGTATTAAAATGTTTCTTTAACTGTCTGAAAATTTTATGTAAAGGGTATAGATTGACGTTTTATGACTTATTATTCTTAAAATAACATATAAATAACAATGTCTTATTATTTTTTACATAACTGCCTTTTCATGAGTGTTTAGAAATATTATTTGACAAAAACATTAAAATAATTTTTTAATGAAATATTTTTAAAAGCAGTCGTTAACAGATATTTCCGACTTCGGTGATTGCAGATATTTAGACGCATGGTTGATGGTCCTCAAAATATCTGTTCTTCCAGTGACCAAGCGACTCAATCCTATCACAGCAATTAAACTGCCACGACTACGTTTTGCTTTTCTACTGCCATTAAAGAAAGTTGCGCAATTAACCATTTACTTAAAATTAGAATATGACTTGAGAAGAAAATTTACAGATCATTTGTTAAAGAAATCAAAATAAGTGGTTGCGTAAATTTCCAGATTTATTTTTTCTATTACTAAACTACATTTGGCTAAAATTTTAAACAACCAAATTTGCTCAAGCGATATTCTTTGTGGGGTTACGTTATGAAGTTATTATTTTTTAAACTTCATGTTTTTTTATCATTGTAATTTACAGTTAAAATTCCATGTATTAATTTTATAGTGATCCAGCTTTCATCAAGACAACGTCTTGGTCATCAGATCAGAAGGTTGCGTATTAAAATCACGTCCGGATCACCAATATGCATGTTTTTCATGATATTTAATTCAATAACTGTGTAATAAATAACAATTTTTATTTTCAAAAAACATTAACTGTAAGTTTTTTGCTAGTAAATAGAATACATGCCTCGTGACACACAGAAAAAAAGTACAATTAGCCTGTGCATCACATTATTAATCCGCTGATATGAGAGCGCAGCTTCAATCGCAACGCCATTCGGATGAAGGTGGGATGGCCACAGCTTTCTTATTTATATTCTTCGTTAATTTCTAAAAGTAAAAAAAATATACTTCAATGCAGATAATATCGTGTCCTATGATATAAATTATAAGATGAACAAATAAAGCAAAAAGTCCAGGTAGTATATCGATCATGTTGACAATTTGGATTAAAAAAAGGGTGTGAGGACATTGTCGCCCAGTCTAATCTTCTAAGTTCATTTTTCCCCCGCATATGGAATGATTATTTCGAATTCTTCCGGATCATCCTATCATCATGCCCAAAGAGCCAGACCTTCTGTTCCAAAAGATGATTTCCGAGGGCAAGTTTTTTCGACTAAGGAAAAGGAGTGAGAAAGAATTTTGGCTTTGAATATCCATTTCAGGATTCCAATTTCCTTTTAACTGAGTCATTCCGCGATTCATCTCCTCCTTCCACACCAATGGGGGGGGGACAATTCCTCCCCTTTACCCGAAAATTGGAAGCTGTAATCCGTTACACCCCTTTTCCATTCACTTCATCTCCTGCGATATTAAACTGAATGATTTTTTCTTTGACCAACTTCTTTCTTGGGCATCGTCTGCGCTAGAAAGGGATGTTCAAGGGCTCCTTTTGATAGTTAACCTTAATTAGCCTTCGCGTTCGTTTCTCTTAAAGCCCTAATCCCATCATCCTCGAGTTTTTTCGTCCCGAGTGGAGGCTTCATTGGCTTCCATCAGGAGGCGGGAGAGAATGAGTACATTTTGTTGATTCCTGCGCGTAGTTTTCTTGTCGCAGTCGGACTACATATCGGGCAACTCGCTCTTGGTATTACTTTTGCTGCTCGAATTAAGGGCTCTTTATAATTTACATGCAATGCTACGAATATAAATATAAATGCACTTTTGTATTTAAGTGTATCGCTATTTGTAAGCGTCGTTATAATTAATACAGACTAATTGAAAATAATTTTTAAAAAATATGTTGGAAATTAAAAAAAATATTATTTAACAAAATAGCTTACATATTTTTTCCCCCATTTTGAAACTCAGAATCAATAATTATGCGAAAAAACGAAGAATGTGCTCAAAATATGTTTCGCATGTTTTTAATAATTCTGAATGCTATTTTTATAATTATATTATTTTCTCGTTTCTTAAAACAAATTTCACCACTATTTACGATAAACACACTGAAAAGTTCTCCAAAAAGTTTTTATAAAGATATCACTTCTTTGAATACATTGAAAAAATTCAATATCTGAACATTAAGTCTACGAAGTTCTTTCTAAAAAATACTAAGAGAATTCCACAACAGGCAACAAAGAAAAGTGTTGTTTTACCTCATTTACTTTTGAAGACGTGCGTGCGTG
>JAOUZG010032936.1:7930216-7940488 GCA_026289955.1 Argiope argentata | reverse complement strand
AATGGTTCTCGAAATGCGTTGCTAAGCGCAAAACTAGAGAACGGCTCGACCGATTCGGCTAATTTTTTTTAAATATTTTCGTTAAGACACGAGGATGGTTCTTAGGGAGAGAAAAAAGTAAAAAACTGCCTAGGTAAA
This sequence comes from Argiope argentata, assembly GCA_026289955.1. NCBI lineage: Eukaryota > Metazoa > Arthropoda > Arachnida > Araneae > Araneidae > Argiope > Argiope argentata. Next base: position 7,940,350 of record JAOUZG010032936.1, on the reverse strand, counting down.
TAGTTAAAACGACACTTTTCTTACTTTCCCGCCAAAAATCTTCATTTCCTTCCCCCACACCAACTGACTAAGATAGCAGAAAGTAATAAATTTTGATTTGTGTAGAAAGAAATACGCGAAGTCAGTTGGTTTTTTCATTTATAGATAACGGGATGGTTAAAAAAGAAAGAAAATAGCTGTTTTTATTGTTAGTCTGTATGGATATTTAATTTACGTCTGCTCAAAATGAAGTCTGGGCTGGGAAGAAAAAAAAGAATAACAAAGGGAAAAAAGGGTTTTAGAAAGAAAAGTAGTGAAGAAAAAAGGATAGAAAAAGAAAAGAAGGGTGTGGGTGTGTCACCATTATTTCCTCTGAGCGCGGCATTTTCCAAGCTGTTTTTAAACTTTCGCATCTCTTGAAAACGAATTGTGTCTTTATTTGTTTAGTGTGTTTACATTTATGAAAATTTGAATCTCATTATTCTATAAAAACGTAGAATTTTAGACCCGTCCCTCCACCATTTAAGTAAAATATCATTTCCGGGACAATCATTGCTCGGATAAAAAGAGAAAGATGAGTAGTACAATGAACAGAACATCTGAAGAAAATAATACTATAAATGAATTATATGATTATCAAAATTTGTTTGGTTTAAAAATATTTTGGTGAAAAGCTTGTTATGAGACACAGCTACATAAAATAATATATGACAATTTTAGCGAACATAAATACTGGCGAACCGACTGGTCGTCAAAGGCGGCTAGTATAATATATGACCCTGGGTTATTGTTTATTTTATGCTATTATTTATATGCTGCATTGAAATATTATGACCCGATTACTTTTCCTCCGTCTATTATAGCATAATCTGGCAACGGAAATCTATGAAACGGATTAAGAGAATCCAAACACAATTTCTCCGTTACCTATGAGAAAAGGTTCATGCATGCACGCAGCAAATTTAAAAAGCGAAATTTGAAAGACATTTCAGAGGGCAGTAGGAACTTGAATGAGTACTTAATTTCGGCATGGAGGTATATATTGTTATGAGCGTCTGCCAAATAATTTTTTCCATATATGAACCATTTTTTCATAGACCGAAGTTAATGATAACCAAGTAGCTGGAATTTATTTTTGCAGAGTTATTATCGCTCAGTGTATCCACTTCTGTTACTAACGCAGTGCGACGCATTTTTATGATTCGTAACGTTAAGAATGAAATGAAGTATGCCATTTGAATGCCTCTCTTTTCCTAGAATGGATTCGAATTTGTTGCATATCAAAAGGTTAAAATTTAAGATTGCACGCTAAATTTCATTTATTTAAATCTTGCGGGTGTTTTTTTGGGGGGGAGGGGTTACAATGTTATACTTCTCTATGTTTCATATAGCATAATAATAATGAGAAAAATGTTTAGATTTACCGTATTAATTCAGGTTAAAAACTTTTCGTCATCGTTAACTGATAGGCTGGTTATAGCTCGAAAACTTTGGAGGCACAGGAGGCTAGTAGCTCAAATTTACAATGCCACATGTGTGTGCTTTGGATGCAATATTCTCTCCATAAATTTTTTTCTTTGCCTTTTCACAACCAAAATTTTCGTTTTAAACTCAAACAACATACCAGTAAGCACCAAGATTAATCGTACTTATTAATTAAAAGAATGTAGATTTAGTTTTTAAAGCTTCGAAATTCCTTTATTCTCCGCACATTCTCTCACAAATTGTTTTTCAAAACAAACGCACCCTTAAATTCATCTTCCTACATAATCACAAAAACTAACATGCATAGCATTTAAAAGTAACAAACAATTTCGAATTGTCCAGATTTTTTAGACTGATTTTCCAAGAGTTTCTTATTTATTTTCTTTAAACAAAAAGCCGCCTGCGATGCATAAATAAGCAAGCACACACATATCAAAATCTCTGCAAACTATAAACCGTCCATCCGTGAAGTGCGTCAACCGATACATAAAAATTCGGATCCCTCTTCCCCACTCCACCCCCGCTTTCGTTGAAAATCCGGCTACCCGAAAGTGCAGACGTGTTCTGGAGATGGGGTAGAAGGGAAAGCGAAATGACGATTTCTCGTGCGAAACAACCACCAAGAAGATTTCGATTCTTTTGCTTTGTGCCGCCGAGCAAGTGAAACGCATTAAGGGAAGGTCGATTATTTTGAGCCGCCACTATCATGGCTTTAGCAAGTAGAAGAGCCATTTTCATTTCGGCCCCACGGGCGGCCTATTTTTAGGGGATTGGATGAGGCACTGACACACACCAACAACAAAAAAGCAGGATTATTCCTCGGAAAGGGAAAAGGAAATAGGATATCAATGTTTAAATAATGCTTTCGGAACGCAGTGGGGGGTGTACACGCGCAGGGCCGAAAAGATGGATGGTGTGCGAGGTAAGGTCTGCTCATTCTTGAAGAGTTGCCAGTTTTCTGGATCGGGCATTTCCGATTAACTTTAGGAGTGCCCTTTAAGTTACCATCATTTATATCTTAATCAGTATGGGCATTTTTTACCCCATCATTTTTCAATTAGACAAAATGAAATTGAAAAAATTTCCAATATTCTCAATATATAATTACTTTCCGTACTTTCACCAGTGTTTTCCCGGAAGTATTAAAAGAAAATTCAAGGTTTTAGAATTCGAAATTTGTTTTCAATTGTTCAAATGAACAAATAGAACGTCCAGGTGAGTCAAAAAATGCTGAACAAAATTTTTTATTCTTCAGAATTTCAGCAGTCATCTTCACTGGTACAAATTATTAATTTTTTTTAATGCTGCAATATATTCCAAAGGCATATCGCAATGAATGAACACTCTTTCTTTTTTCTTAATTTCAAATTATAAGGAGAAAATCTAAGCGAAATTAACTTTACATAGTAAAAGTTGCTTCAATTTTATCTCAAACTTGCAGTACCCACGCAGCGTTGCCAGTGACATAGCATCCAAGAAAAAAAATATCTTCAAACTTAAGTCTAGACTCTACCCGATATGACATGGACATGTTACGCAACATCAAACAAAAATAAACACATATTTAGACATTATCAAAAATAGCTTCAAAACTTTTTATAGCACACATTCAGAAATATAAAGAGAAAATATATGTCCCTAGACAAAACACAGGCGATCATTTCACTTCCCAGAGATGTCTCCGAAATTCAGTTGCAGTGCGATTCAAAGAAAAACGGTCATTTTGCTCATCAAAAGACCCTCCTTTCCTAAATTTGGACATTCTTTTACGGATATTCTCTTACCGAACGTATCCCTTTTCACCATTTTCCTTATCTTGCAGCATACGAAGCTTTTTGGCATTTAATGTATTTCCTCCAAGTTTGGATTTCCTTCTTTTGGACATAATAAAGTTTGAATAGCTTTTTAAAGTCAGATGTCAACAAAGAAATGTACCGCATATGTATGCCACATATCTTGCTATTTGTACATGCACAGTTTGAGTTTTCGCGCATGCGCCGATAATTTAAAATCGTAATTATATAACTTCCCTTTTTATCCGAAAAGATTTTAATAAACTAAAACTTTCTCCATTAAATACTCTATAAAAGTGTATAAACATCTCCTATATCCGTTACCTATTTCTCGCGTGGTTTCAACATACAGACGCTTTCAGGAGATTGCATTTTTTACTATGTATAGGTACAGTGTGTGATGAAGTTTAAAATGCCTATTTGTGTTAATGAATATGATTAGAAATTTTAAAACTTTCTTACACATTTTAAGTGCAGATTTAAAAAAAAAACTTTTTTTACTTGGAAATTCTAGGTACTAACTATAGAATGAAAATAAAATGATAAATTATTCAAACAAAAAAGAGCAAAGAGAACAAAAAAAGAAATATTAAATATTAAAAGTATTCTAATGGCATCAAATGTTCATCTACTTAAAAGTATTCCATGAAATTAAAATTAAAATTTTAAAAAGCGGAAAGCAAAATTTATGATTCTCGAAATTTAATTCAGTTTTCGTCAGATAATTATAATGTACCCACTTGGAAAAAATACATCATCGTAAACTTTTGAGTAGTTCTAAATACTAAATTAAGTATTCAGAAACCGTTTTCTTTAGCGTTTCCCTTCTTTGTAATGTAACAAGCATAATGTGCATCGCAGAATCCTCTTTCTCTTTTTGAAGGATCCATAATGACGATATACAAGCTTCGGGTTCCTCTTTCTATCCTTTTCATTTCTATGCTGTTTTCATACGGTTCGGAAAGTTCATTTCAGTATCTTGCTTAGAAACAATTCAAAATGTAAATTTGAAGGTGATTTTATGCAAAATAGTAATTATATATATATATATATATATATATATATATATATATATATATATATATATATATATATATATATATATATATATATATATCAAGCTGGTGACCACCGCGAAAAGCACCGAAGGAGAACGTTGGCGACGGTTGTCGTGGAACTTCGTGCCAGGCGATTGGCGCGGGGAATGTTCTGGTGGCCACTGGATCGTTCAAGGTGTTTTACGAAGTTTTGTCTGGTCCTGGGCACTCGCTCGCTCTACTATATAAGGGATGGGTTGCCGCAGTTTGAGTAGTTCCTTTCGAAAGAGTAGCGACTCGTTGGACGAGCGGATAACTTTTTCCGCTTGTTATTAGTGAGCTGTGTTTACGTTTGTTGTTAACGTTGGATGAGTGAGCTCGCTGTGATTTACTGTTTGCTGTGCTATACGATATCTGTTTTGCAGTCTGTTTTTATTGTGCGTAAGGCTTGCATTTACGCTGTAAGTGACTGTTGATTGTTGGATTGTTTTTATCTAAGTTTTACTTTATCAAGTCATTCTGCAAATAGCTGTAAATAAATTTGTTTGTGCTGCCCTCAAGTAAAGTCCATTGAATCCAAACCTACTACTCTAAAAACGTAACTATGTGAGTGGGGTGGGGGTGTCTAGTGAAAGAACTTCAAATACAATAATAAAGCTCTCTGCAGTCTTTTTCTTTTTGAAGGGAATGGCACTGTCATTTTTTGTAAAAGTGGCAAATCATAATTTCACAAATGCTGTAGTATTTTTTTCTTTCTAAATGACAATGGAAGATGTTTTTTATGAAAGGAGGATCACCGGTTTTAGAATCTGAAGCCATCTGAAACAAATTGGGCCTCACTCACCAGCAAGCAAGTCCAGTGCGTTCACTGCCCTCAGTTCCCAGTCGTGTGTCGCTTCTATTTTTTAATTGTACCGAATCATTTATCTAATTGGATGGCTCTTTATTATAATTAAGAGGTAGAAAAGAAGGGATAATCTAATTAGATTGGTGGTTCATGGATTGAATTTTAGCCGTGGCAGTAAACGTGTTAAAAAATAGGAAATAAATTGCACGAACAATATTCTGAAATTTAAACGGAAGTTTGATTTTGATTAGAAAATGATCATACACCGTCATTGTGAGTCAAAGCATATAATGAAGCAAAACCATCGGAAGGATTCTTGATCACATACTCCCTAATAAATGGGGTCGAGGTAGCCTGCTGATAAGGTGTCAGCCATGGAACCGGAGGACTTCAGATTCAAGACTCGACTCCTCTGAAGAGCCGTCGGGTTTGGTGCACACTAATCCACCGATGTCAAACATTCTCCCACAGGTGTGATGTAGAAGCTTCAGTAGGTGGTCATCATCTCAGGCGACGTCTTTGTCATCTGACTCCGGTTCAAAACTGGAAGGTCCCTCTTAAAATAGCCCTGGTGTTGCTTTAAAAAAACCCAGGTGTTTATATAATTAAACTGAACTTGAATAAAGGTGAATTAGAGTTTTAGACGTTTTTCCCCAACGGATTGGAGTCAAAAGATTCGGACTGAACTAAAACTTCAGTAACAAAACCACATACAAAATTTGACGTATTTAAGTCAATCCATTTTTTAATTAATGCATTTACATGCTTCTGAAATTAAGATCGGCAGACTTTCAAAGCTTTGTCGGATTTGACACCAAATTTGATAGATGTCTACATTATAGAAGTTAAATCTGTGAACAGATATTTATTCATTTAGCTCTCTACTTTTGCAGTTATTTTGTTAATTTACATCTGAATGGCCAGACAGATAGACATCCTTTGAGCATATTTTGTTTAAAATTTCATAGAAATCTAAAATTTTTGTGATGACCACTCATCAACTTATATGTCTCAACCCCAAACAGTTTTGAGTTATCTTTTTTGCAGACAAAAAAAAGAAGTAATGCAAAGTGAATATTTTGAACTCTGAAACGCGTAGATTCCAGAAAATATCGAATCCGAACTTAATAATGGTTACAGTTTTTCACATGAGATTGGGGGGAGGGGGTCTGTTTCTTCGATGCTCCTTCCTCCTTTGCTTATTACTAAAAAATGTCTTCGGGGGGGGGGGGAAAGAACCGCATTGGACCGCTTCAAGCTCTTTTGTTCCCTAAAATGGCAATGAGATTTTTCAATTCATTTTCTGCATCACTTTTACTTTTCGCGGCATGCATAAGTAATTCTCAGGGGCGGCGTAACTTTATAATAAGCGGTTACCGTTAAATTTATAGGGTGTGTGCTGTAGGAAATAATGCTAATCACCATTATGAATTATGAAACACATTGATTTTTGATATGCTAAATCACTTTTTATAGTATTGTCGATTGGTTTTAAAAGATGTAGTTTTTTAAAAAAGTATTATAAAAAGAATTTCAATTCCTACTTAAGTCAACATATAAAATTTTATTTTAGTTAATTTTTATTAAATGGTTACAATTAGCATGAATAATTTATCAAAAAATTATGTCTGACCAATACGATATCAACTCCATATCCGTTGAAAATAGATCTGAACACACTGTCAATGGGGGCAGTGCAAATTCAGGAATTTTCTAAAGCCAGTTCTGATAACGCAATATGGATTAAAGAAATGAAATGCTTCTCGGATTTCCTATAGGCATATACTTCAAATCGTCACTCTCTACCTCTTCTCCTAGTTGATTCCATAAATTTGGAATCAATCTGTAAATTGAAATACCGCTCCCAGCGGGGGGGGGCACCTCGTAATTGAGAATAAGAAACTCCCTCCATAGTGTATAGTTCTTGCGCCCTGGTCGAGTTCTTGCACCCTGGTCATAAAATGATCAAGATATGGCTCCTCCCATCGATGCCGGCAGGTATTTCCCAAAGGAAGGGTTGTACCTTGACCGGTGATGGCCCTTAGGATTCAACCACAGTTTCTGCTTGCGTTGTCGTGGTGGTCAGGTCATTCTATTTTTCTGTGTACCTTTTTGTGGGTCAGAGTAGCCGGTTTACGGTTAAGGTAGATTGAAGTACTAAAAATAGGACGATTTCAAAGTATTCGCCTTCATAATATCTGGCGTGTAGGTTTTCAAATTTTTCAAGTTTTTATATAGGATACATTGATTTCCATAACTCGTTCAATTTTCTTCTCTGTAAAATTTTGGAAAAAATTTTAAAAAAATATCCGGCGGAAATAGAATTCAGTAATGTAATAATCTTTTTTAAAAAATTCTTTTAAAGTTGAGGAAAGATCTTAAAAAGTCTCAAATAATGACTCCCAAAATGATGGAACTACAAAGCATGTAGATCTATCAGAAAATTAAAACGGCATAAATATCAGAATGAGCCGCCTTTGGTTATTTTAAAATGATAGTCAAATGCAAAAATCCACTTGATCATTTGAAGCTCAAAATCAAATTTCTGTCGCATTTGCCTCTGATGAGCGAGGCGATATTTTCAATCGGGAACAAATCTGCCCCGATTCTAATCTCGGTCGACTGTATCCGTCGCAGACATTTGATTGGAAAAGGCATCCATCTCTAATATCGCCAGGAATGAGCAAATGAAGGATTAATGGTCGTCTAATGGGCGGGAAACATAAGTCATGTCGCCAACACGACTTTGCACTTCCGCCAAAAGCGATGCTAAGTGAAATGGATGCCTCGCTTTTATTAAACCGATGGAGGGAGATGATAGTCAGCGCGTAAATTTTAACGATTTTCTGCCAAACGTTTTTACATTTTAATAGTCTTGCCAGCAGCGAACGCCGGTCATCATTGGATTATGCCATGCCTCCGACTTCCACGCACCTCACGACTCAGAGGAGATGAAGAGAAGAAAGAGGGAGAGGTGCGCGGGTGGCCGGCACCGGTTGGAGTGTGTGCTGATAGGAGCTCTGGAGGGGACTCTGTTAAATGCGTTTAGGTTTAAATCGAAATTTAACTGTTTAGGGTTATCGATAATTAATATAATTTAATCTTTATAAAGTAATAAAATAGCGGAGCCAAGAAAAGTATCATCACTTGTGGCAAGGCACACGAAAGATGATGTGCTGTTGCAAATTCACGCAACCATCTGAGGACTGATATCCTCACAATATTTTAATGAATAAATTTACAATTTTTTGTTTAATTTTATTTGCAACTTATAAACTTATCATTACTCTATAAGAATAACTTCCAAAAGGGTTGCCATATTTTTATACCTCCAAATCTTGAGTTGCACATACGCAATTATAGTATACTTCCGATTATTCGGTTCTTGACTATGCGGTCTCCGAACAATCCAACCTGATTTTTTTATCGTCATTAAATGAGGAAAGCAAGGCATCCGTTAAGTCATCTATTAAAGACTTTTTAAAACCTGAAACCGGTAACTTTTGACTCTTCTCTTATGATTATCTTTTCCTATCTGTGTAGTCATGTATCGGTGAAAAATGAAATCAATTTAAGTCAATTTTCTTTAGAACTAGGCCTACGACTTACGTTAATGTTTTGATTATGTTTCCTGCATACAAGTTAGGCATAACAGTAATTATGTTAAAATTTGAGCAATTTAAATCCCTTCGCTTACGTTTTCTTTAATAACTTTTTGAAAATTGCCATGAAGTATATAAAGATAGATAAACTACCCGTGCAGAGGCTTCCATTTTAACTCCAAACGTTGCCGGCAACTGCTTCTACGTTTCACTGCGTTACGGCTGCGTTCACATTGAGGTAAATGGATAAATTCCTCAATAAGTGAGAATATATCTGTTATAACAGTGAGTTCTGGGTAAAGACATTATCTTCGGGTATTAGTAGGCAAAGAAATGAGTTAATAGAATCCCGCCTATCCGACTTTTTGTTATCCGGCCAGTGTTTCCTCCCCATTAGACCGGATATTTGAGAGTGTACCATACGAAGTATGTTCCCTTCTAGTGCATGGTTTCAATTGGATATAGCTATTACAAAAACTCAGTCTCCATTGTACTGAAATATGAGTTCGAAACGTCATCACATTAAGGAAATAAACTTGTGAATTCAAATATTTAAAATAATATGAAAATGTTTATTTATTGTAACTTTGCATGTCATTATTTTAATGTTTTCTTCACCGCAGTATTAACGGTCAATATCTATTTAAATTTATAAGAGAAATTATTCCGCTAATGATGTTGTATAATGATTTTGTTTAAAAGAATCAATTTTCATAGATGCAATGCATTTAAATATATATTTTTCTCTTTTTAGGTAAGTCTTTTACAACCTGATGTCCTTATATCGCTTTCTTCAATATGTCTCCCGTTAATCACACCCCCCCCAAGGTAGGTGCAGTCTTTTGTGTCTTTGCATATTTTGGATACGTGTTCGGCAACAGGACTCGGGACATTTTTTTCAGCTGAGGGCAGGGATATTTTAGAGGCTTCGAAGCAAGAATTCCCCTGCAGAGTTTTGTAACTTTGCGCAATTTGACTCCTAGTGGAGATATACGTTATTAACCGTAAAGTTATTTGTAGCAAATATAAAATTTCTTATTTTCTTCATTAATTCGATTATAAATAAAATATTAACATTTTTTCACATGTAATCCGAAAGTATATTGTTGCACAAAAACTGTTTTTCAGCTATTTTAAAATTCCAATACGAGCTTTTTAATTGTACCAATATTATTTCCATGTAATATTTTCCTTAATGCTAATATATTTTCAAGGTTATTTTGAAACTGAGTTTGAAATAATGTTTTTTTATTATTTTTTGAATGGAATGCAAAGAAATTTTACTTTTCTGCAAATCGCCTTTTTTCCAAAATTAACCCTTTGTACCGGAAGAATAATTCGATGCAAAATTATTCACCTAAAGGAGTGTTTGTTTATTATTCAGAAGAATA
>JAOUZG010032936.1:7907050-7930116 GCA_026289955.1 Argiope argentata | reverse complement strand
CCCTCAAAAAAAGGAAATCTTTCTTTAAAGAATTTTATCCTTTGCAAGATTCAAGTTAAATTTTCCCGAAATGTTAATTTTCATCTTTTTACTATTCTGTATTTTTTTTAACAATAAAAATTGAAAAATAAATGAAACATCAAAATGATGTACCGCCTGGAGTGGTGACCATGAGTCACCTGGCGAGTGCAAAGGATTAAAATTGTTATAGAAAGAATTTCTTTTTTTGAGGGGGGAATCCAGTTTTTATTTTCTCTATTGTTAACGTAACATTTCTGGGGCTTCATTTTTTACATTTGGGAATTACGTAATGCTTTAAGCCTACAGTGGAACGTCTGATGCAAATTCAGCTTATAACATCATTCGTTTAGGTTTCCAACTAGATATTTTTTTAAACTTTTTAATCACATATAATAATTAATAGCTTTTTCTTCCTATTTTGCATCTTATATAGATTATTCCTAGACATTTTTAATGATGTATTACTTTTGTTTATATGAAGAAAACGCTAAAAATGGCGCTTTATCAAGAAAAGTATTAGGTCATTAATTCAAACTGCGAACCTTGTTTATGTTTGCGTGGGAATGTCTAGTTGTCATAGAAACGAAGCCTCGCCATTGTGTTCTCTCTCTAACTGCAGATGGAAAAAAATATATTATTTTTCATAAAAGGCGGAGGCGTTGTTGGTTCAACTCGTTTATAGCTCTGTAATAGGAAAATAATTCGCCAGTTTTAATATGGAGCATTCTTTCAACAGCAGGCATTTAAGCAATTTTCAATTTATCTGCATAAGTGAATAATTATATTTAAAAGAGTTAATAAATGATATTATGTTTATAATGATAATTTTAGAAAAAAAATTTCATATAATTATGATTCAAAGCACAGTTTTAAATTATTTCCAGTACATTTAATCATTCCTAATTAAAAACAAAATGATCAAAAAATTATCACATTTAAAAAATGTAATGTCGATTAATTGAACAAGAAGAGATGGAAAAAACTTTCTGAGGTTGAGGGAGTGGTTCCTCTTAATGTTTTCTTGGATTATGGAAAATACGCTTATCTCTAAATTCCTCGATCTTCCCTTGCAGCTGTATAAATTCTCGCACACGAGCTGAAAACCAGATATTTCTATTCTTTATCTCGCACCAGGTTTAATTGCCTTAATTTGTTACTTGGCTATGAATTATTCAAATTAACTTTAACTAACAAGTTAAATGAATCAAGTTTTAAATCGATAAAATTTTTGAAATATATATACATAACCGAAAAAAATATTCTTTTAAAGGGATGATAAATTTAATTAAATATTCTCAAACACCGTTTTTTAATATAGTAAAAAAAGATAATAAATTTATTAAAAGTCTTTATCTTTTATAAAATGTATTCTTTTTAATTCTTTGCTGCAAATATATAGATAATGTTGGGACCAAAATACAAATTGGAATTTAACAAAACTAGATTCTTGAAATTTTTTTGTTAAATTTAATTAATGAATCGGAAGAAATGCAATATGAACACATTTTAATTTTAAAAAATGAATACATTTTTTTATTTTGTTATTAAAAGAAATCGCTTTTCCTCCTATATTTACTACCAATTGATTCTTTTAATAGATTCAGAATTTACTAGAAACATTTAATAAGCTAACAAAATTAAAATTATTGATATTTATATTTATTAAATATAGCAGTGATGTGTTTAAATATAGCAATCATAGAGAATACGCAATTTTTCTAAATTTAAAGATCCCAATTTGTAAGATAATGAATAAAAAGCATCTGATTATAGAATTCCATTGTTTAAGTTGAAGTAAATCAATTCTATTTCAAAGCATTGTGCATCGCCTACAAATACATATAACGCAACAGATATTTACTTTTTTAAATTACCTTTATTTCGTACCTTGTTGAAACATTCTGTAAAGCAATAAGATTATTAAATAGGATGGGACGATAAAATGTGATATGTGTGTGTGTCAATTCATGTTCTTTTACACAAAAAGATTAAATGTTTGTTGTGAATAGTTCATAAAGAAAATAACCTTAAAAAGATTTAACAATTTATTCGTATACGTTTTATTTGAAAAATTAAATATATCTTTTACATAGTTTGCTGATAATGCAAGTAAAAAAGATATCGGGCTTTATCTATTCAGACACGGAATGCACATTCAAATGAATTGCATAAATTTATTTCAACATTTATTACAAAGGACAAAAAAAAAATTATGGAAAATGAAACCATTTATTTTACTAAAACCTGTGGCAGAAACAGAATAAAAAATATTTGTGTCAGATTTATTTCTGTATTCTTAATAACTTGAATTGTCGAATGAATTTGTATTCTTGGTGAACGCAATTGCCGAATTTTAATGTCAATGGAATACGCTTTCTTGGAGAATGCGCCTTTTTTCGTCGAGTCTCATTTATGCTGGAAAATTAAATATATCATTAATCCTTTTTTTTATTTCTAATCCATTTGTTATTGGTATTTTTATTAATGCGAAATATGATCTGTTATTCAAGCTGGGCTATTTTAAAATACCCTCTCAATGAAATCAAGTGTTTGAGTCTTCAAAATCTATTATTTTATTATCTAAATCTGAAAAGGAAATATACATACCATAAAAACATATTTAATCGACCATGTTAATAAATATCAATAAAATAAGATATTTACTTAAAATTATTTTTTTAAATGCTCCTATATTCAAAGAAACAAGGACTTCGGTTTTTATTTTAATTGTTATATCATTTCAGCAGCACCGAAATAAAATATTCATTTTTCGAAAACAAAGATTCATCTTGGATTCAGACTACTGTCTTTTGCTATTGACATTGTTGGGAAAATATCTTCATGTTTTGTTAATATTACCTAAAATAAATAAAAGAATATTGTAAATTTGAGAAAGGACCTTTATTAAAGCTATTACATTTAGAATGAAAAAACTTTAGTTTAAATATATTTATACTAGTGATTATACATGCTTAATTTAATAGTTTCCGAATATTTCATTAAAAATTCAACTTTTTTAAAACTTCAACAAAATGCATACAATATAGATGCATTTGTATAAATATTAAAATTGTTACTTTTTGTTTGTTTGTTTGTTTTCTGGAGTTCTAATATCTCTTCATGATTCATCTCATAATCTATGAATCTTATTTTTATAAATCTACATAAATGTTTAACATCTGGCAAACATTGATGGTCATTTTACATCACTTTATTTATTTTAATAATAAAAATAATTATTAAATTCCTCATTTTTTATGATTTCCTAAAAAATGAGACAATGGATTCTTTCTTTAAAAAATGTGGATCCAATATTTGTCCTGTTGAAAGTGCAGGTCAGCAGAGAGAGCTCGACGCTTCATTATTAAATAACCCGTATTTGAGCATCTTTTTTTTTTCACTGGCCAGTCACAGAGCGTACGGCCGGGACACTACGTCACTCGGAACCTACGTCAGTGGGGCGGTACCTATGGCCCTTCCAATCGATAACTGCCGCTGCACAAATCCACCCACCCCTCCATCGACAATGAATCCGCCCTTCCCACCTTCCTTGCAAGGGGGGCGCCACTGCTACAAGTCGATTCGCGAAAGCTCTTTCTGGGGCGCAACCGGAGAGTGTTCCTCGGGAGTTTGTCTCCGCTGGATACACCAGGATGCGCCAAACGATCTTGATCCTCGGTACACCCCCAGGCGCAACCTCCTGCCCGAAGGATGCCTTACCCTCTCTTAGACCCTCGCCACTACCGACTGGATTACCTCACGGATTAACCACCTTCTCAGTCTTTGGATTACACTGCTTCTTCTGAAACAAATCGGTGGTGGGTATACGGAGCCCCGAGCGATATTGGATTTGTGCGAGATAATACCGAGTGATATACGCATATTTCTATAGAATCGCCGTGTGAATTTTGGTGCTGTGGTATCCGAGTTGATTTGATTGCGAGTCGTTTGTGATCTTAAGACTGTGGCGGGAAAAATTAACAATTCCTGGTTGGTTTGTCAAAGTACACGGTGCTGTGTGCAACAGTTCTATGGTGAAAAGTTTCGAAATCTTTTTTTAAAAATTTTACATTTATTAATTAACCAATTTTGTAAGATAAAAAGATTTTTTTAAAATTTTATTATAAAAGTTTCAGTGCTTTTTGTTTTTAATTATTCTGTTGGGATATTAATGTGTGCATATATTATTTTAAGAAATTAACTTTTTATTTATTTCTATTTTAAGAAGTCTATTTTTTAAGTGTGTGGAATTTATAAATAATATTGCAATACAAATATTTTCTGTCTTTTTATAATTAATTGTTTATATAAAAATAATTTTTTCATCTATGTTTAAGATTAAACTTTTAGAAAAATTAATTTCTCATAAAGTTGAATGTGGATTGATACAGGCATTTGAAGTAAGTTTTAATTCGTTTACCAGAAATGTTACTTTGTCCCACCATGGACTTGAGGATCACTGTTTACTTTCATATACTTCTTTCTCATTTTGAACTGACGTATTTCCGATTTCTGGAGCAATCTAATAGGAAAATTCCTTCCTTGTGCATGATTGAACTTCTAGAAAGATAATTCCATTCTAATGGAGATGTTGCATGAAAAAATATCTTGAGTCATTGCATTTCAAAGTGCGCGCATTTTTATCGCGTTTGCTGCAGCCTGGACACTCTTGAATGAAAAACTTCTCTTTTCATTCATGTCATGCTTAAAGTATCTTAAATATTTCTTGACCATATAAGTGTTGCAATCTTACTCAAACAAAATATTTTAATCTGAGAAGCATTACCTTGGATATTTTTTACTATCTGAATGTATTGGTACATTTGTAATCTCTTAGCATATCGCTTCACGGGAATATATCTAAATGTTTTGCCACAAAATCCTTTATACAATTAAAGATGCAGTGATATTTAAAACATTGAGCTACTCGTAGTTAGATCTAATTTTTTTCTTAGGACACATCTGTTATTTCCGATAGTCTGTCATTTAGTATCCGCAGTTTGCTTCTTCCATGTATTTCTATCTTCAAGGAATGGGATACGTGCATTTATCTAAAACTGATATAGCCGTAATAACAGTTCGTGTATTCAGGAATGCTAGGAGAAAAGTTTGAGATTATTATTGCGTGTTTGGTAAATAACTTCAAAGTACTCCAGAGCTCTGACTGAATAAGGCAAATTTACGTTATTTGCATTGTCTAAGTACTGCTAAATAATACATTGTCATTACATTCATCTCTATGTTATTTACAGTCTACTAAATTTTTTCTCTGTATTTAAACGAAACGGGATTTAGAAAATTTCTCAAACACATGTTTGGCAATTAAAAACTCTTTAGCGTTTATTATCATTATCTAAGAACTGGATGGCCCTTGTGCTCTGATCCCTAGGTGGCAAAAGAACTATTGCTCTGTTTGTGATAGACCAGAGACATTTTTAAAACTACTGTGAGGTGAGATATATCCAACCAGACCTTTACTTTTATTATTTATACCTCGAATAATGAAGTCTAAAATTCCAATCTTCATTTTCGGGTTTTACACTTCTGTCTGGTAATGACTTCTAGGGAAGGCGTCATGTGCCACCACCGTTGTTTCTAAAAGACTCAGCGGGGGCTCACGCACCATGGACATAGTCCGAAACAATAGCAAAAGTGTTTCGCCGTCCGAATACTGCAATGTATATGGCAGTCGTGTGGAGCAGGCTGTCGATGCCTTCATGGATCGATTGGGAGGTCGACTCGGTGAATTGGAGGTTGAACTCCGATATGCTTGGAGGGCAGTGGATCTTCTGTCCCAAGAATACGTCAAAATGTGGGAGAAGCTGGAGAGGCTGGAGATACTGCTTTACGAACAGCAGAATGTCATCACTCAGCTTATGGCTGTCATTAAAAACAGCGGTGAAGATCCCGAGGAGTATTTAAGCTCGGTAAGTGATCCTCTTCTGAAGGAGAGGCTCTTGTTAAAACATGGAGCTTCAAGCGAACTATCCGACAGTGATATTTTGGGTGCCTTTGGGACATCCGAGGATTCCAAATATCCGGGATTCCAATACGCTTCTAAATACATGGACCCTTCGACTGCCTCCGAAACATCAGAATGGGAAGGAACTAGCCAAGGTAGTCCTGCATATTTTCATCCTGATGTTTTGCAATATCCACGTCGTGAAATATTTACGGCATCGGACTATAAGAGGTACAGAGGTGCCTCTCCTTGTATTAGTGAAAGAGATCTAGAGGAATTAGACCGCCTTTCAGCAAATTTGCATAAGGCCTCCACCTCGACCACGAGTACTACAGCCAGAGAAGTGTATAGGACATTAAGTAATATTCGTAACAGTCCTTTGCGAAAACGGGACCATGGTGTACTTGGCGAAGATCCCGCCAGCAATTTTGATCCAGATAATGTTTCCCAATTCAAATTGTCAGCTTACGACGATTTTGCTAAAACCACTGCTCTCATCACCGATGTCCATAATTTAGACCTCAATACCGATAGCCTGAGGTTTACATCGGACTTGGTAACAAGTGCCAAAGGTAGCAATGATCTCAGAGATAGTTATGGCAACATTGAGTCTTGGTCCGAGTCTTCTGCCAGTCCCAAAAGGAGCTTAGGAATGGGATATTATTCTCAGCCCCCTATAGTAGTTGCTCCTACCCCACCAGATCGAATCGTCAGTGAGGCCTCCAACTACACTGATGTTAATTATTTAGGACATACTGTGGAGGAAAGACAGAAGGGTCATGCCCTCACTCCTGTAACAGAGATAAGTCCTGAGTATGCAGCGTCCGACACTGCTGGGAATGGGGAATCAAGGAGCCCCGAGTCTCTGCAAAAACTAGATGTGGTTTCGGATGCAACACCTCCTACGAGTCCCGCAGATCCGACGAAAACTGTAAAAGCAGAAGTTCATTTAACCGATAAAAGCAGAATTTCGGATGACGGTTCTTTTCCAGAAAGCCCTCAGAAGACTTCTAAACAGGAACAATCGCAATTTCACACCTCTGCAACGAATAGTATTCAAAAGAATAAGCATCGACGCGGTAAAGAATTGCCCCAAATACCGTATCAACCATGTAGGCTAAAAAAGTCAGAACTTTTAACTAGAACTGAACCAATTTACCAAAAAGGAAGTACTAACACGTTTCCTCCTCCGAGGAGTCAAAAGCAAGCTAAGAGTTCGTCCCCTGCACCGGGTAGACGGAAACTTCCTCAACCATATATTGATAAGTCAGGTAAGATCACTTATGATAGGTCTCAAGGTGTCAAACCTGCTACATCTATACCTGATACTCAGACTCTGCTACAACAGAAGCAGTTTGAGTCTCTTCCCTTGCAAGCAAGTGATCTTCAAAGTGCATCAGTTCAATTCGATTCAAGCCAAACTTCTCAGAAAAGTGTAGTCCAGCCTCATAAAGCAGATTCTCCTCAATACGAAAATATTGGTGTAACAGAGCTCTCTCCTGAGCAGAATGATAATGCTAAATATTCAACAGAAAACCAACAAACTAGCAATTATGACAAAGTTCAAAATGAGACTTATTATGTACAAGACACAAATGACGACCAAACATATCAAGAGCTTCCATCTGAGCCAAATGATAAGCAATATTCTTCTAATTACTATCAAGAAACCGACAATTCGCCTTATGTTGCCGAGACTTATATCGAACATAATGTGGATTATCAAAACTCGTCATATGTTGACCAACCAGGGGAAAGTGTAGATATGAGTTATGACTGGAATTCTCAGTCAGAACAAAATTGGAATGATTCACAGCAAACGAGTTCTGAATATCGCTATGATAATGAAATGAATGTAGTCCCTTCTCAACAACAGGAATATTTACAGCCTCAACATGATGAATATGGATCAGAGGCATATGGAGAAACTTCTCAGGTATACACTGAACCCCAATACGCTGGTGCCTATCAAGAACATCCTTACGGAGATTACAGCACCCAAGCAGAATATTTGAACGAGACAGATTATCAGCAAGGCGATTATAGCTATACCACTGAAAATCAGCAAGATAACTATGAATATTTGCCTGAAGTTCAACAAGAAAATTACACCGGTTATGAAGATCATCAATCACTAGGAGAACAGTCAACTGCAAATTACTTTGGGAATGAAGACGTGATGTATCCTGAAGAAATGGGCGAGCAACAAATAGATCCTTCTATGATTCCTCCAGAAAAACCCTTGCGTGAACATGAAAGAGTTGCAAAAAGTGAGAGATTTACATCATCATCTCTGCATAAAGGATATTCCCCTCAAAGAAGTAGTAAACGTCGCCGTCAGAGACAGTATTCTGACCCAGTTACTCTTTCAAATACCATTCTTAATCAAACGCAAGTGACTTCTTCGGGAACTATCACTCAATCTACAAAAGAACTGTCTAGTTCTGCTACTAGTGTGGCGGAGGACACTTCTACTGCTGGAGGTGGAGGGATTCTTAGTGTTCTATCCAGTAAAGTATCTAAGGGTTACAAAATGATGAGCATGCCAGCTCTGACCAAAAAAGACAATGTGGTAGCCACTTCCGCACCATCCACGACGAGTGGGTCTAAAAGCGGAAGCATGACCAGCCTTTTCAATATAGGGTCTACTTTGGACAGCTTCAAGCTGGGATCCAGGTCCAAATCTCGATCGGATAGCGTTAAGAGTGAAAGCGAGCTATCCGTTTACGAAGAGCCTCAAGCTGATATAACTACTTGTTATCCACAAGAAGAACCTCAGGCACCACCACCGCCCGTAAGGGATACTTATTCAGCACAACAACCCAGCATTGAAGAAGATCACGATGTCTTTTACGGAAGTGAAGATGCCCAAGAAGACCCTTATGCATCTAAGCCGGATATTCTTGAATCTGAATATCAGGATCAGCAGGAGAACGATTACCAGGAGGAGAATTACCAGGATACCTCTGAGTATCCTGACGACTACTATGAAACACAGGAGCTTCCGGAGGAGGAGGAAGAATTTCCTTCTTCTGAGAGGACAGTGACTTTTGCTGAAGAATCTAAAGCGGAAGAGCAAAAGCGGAAGAAGAGCATCGCGGCTGAAGAATTTGCCTCCCTGTTCCAGACTGTATCCAAAGTCAGGAACCCGCCGAGGCAGCCCGAGGACTCAACCGAGTCCGGTGTTCTGACAGCCAGCGTGTCCAACGAGTCCGCTTTTTTCTCCTGTGTCAGTGACAGCCGGCAGAGCTCCATCGCCCAGTCCGAGTATGGAAGTCTGGGTTCCATGGAGTCTGTCGTGCCCAATGATCGAGAGGGTGCCAAACAAGACGGTGGATCCCTGGAATCGTACGGCGATCGGGGTCTACAAGACGGAAGTGAAGAGGTACAGCAGCAGGTGAAGGAAGAGCCTGTGGAGGAGGGAGAGGGTACCGCAAAGAAGGGCAAGAAAGTTCAATTTGAAAGTCGAAGCCCTTCAGGCGGGGAGGAGGAAGGCGCCGTTGACGACGCCGTAGTAGACGAGGATAAGTCGAAAAAAGCTATCGGCAGCACCAAGAGCAAGTGGATGAAATTAGCGGTTCGTATTTTTACTTTCCTTTAAACAAATCTTTTTTAATTTTTCCTTGAATTCTTTGGATTCCTTTTGAGATTTTTTTTTCTTTTGCAATAATGGCTAATGAAACGCGTCATTCTAAGTTTTGTGATATTTTTTATACATGAAGAATAGCACAAAAAATGGGGAAAATGATGACGCATTCTTGCGTTAATATTAGGAAATATATTAAAATTATCTTTTCGATAGTATCATTCGCTTGACTTAAATTTATTCTGCTATATTCATTAAAAAAAGCTGAATGGTGCGTTTTCATTAGCCTTTACTATAAACATTAATTATTATTGCTTGAAATTAAATTTCTTAATTCCTTAAATAATTTTAAAACGCGCACACACATGCATTTGCTTTATTCTTTTTTCCAATATGACATTAGAAAAGAGCAGGAATTTGAAACTTGAGAGATCTAATTTATTACATGCTATGTTAAATTCCAATTCTTTTTTTAGGTTTCTTATAGCTAAAAATACTCTTTATTTTGTATTTAGCATGTAACATTTAATGCTTAAAAAAAGAAGTTTTGATTTCAGGTGCAAAAATTCTATCTCAGTTTAATAGTCAGTATAAATGAACCCGCGGTGAACTTTTTCAAGAAAGTATAAACATTTGATATTTAACCTATGGAAACCAGCTTGTAAAATTTTATTTTCTATGTTCTTCTGGTGTCCCTAAAGAGCTCATCAATTGCTTTTAGTGTTTTCGCGAACAGGGATTAAAACATTATTTTTTAATCAAGAATAAATAACTTTTTTTCATCAAAAAAATTATATCATTATTCACGAATCATGAAATCAAGCAATTTTTTTTCTATCAGTTATATGTAATATAAAAACTAACAGTTATTTGGAAACCACGTGATATATATTCGAATATCTTACTCTTTCAAATACTTCAAAGATATTCCAAATTCTTTTTTAGTTCACTCGAATATTTCTCTTTTGATTTGAATATAATTTCATTTAATTCACATGGGATACATTTTTGCTAGGGGAATCGATGTTTTCAGAGTCACAGAATTACGCATTTCAAGAGTATAATATATTTACTGAGCTTGAATGCTGTGAACCAGTTGTAACAACTCATTCGAGACCAAAGAAATTTGCAAATTATTAGGTTTATAATAAAGCATTAAGTTATTACCATAGCGAATGATATTTACATGTACCCAAATCAGCATACAGAAAAAGGGAAGAACTTTTTAAAGATATTTTACCAACAAATTTAAAAGATGTATATGCTTAGTAAGGAAGAGAAAATACAGCTAAACTTATATTTTCCTACTATGCCAAAATTTTCATCTAAGCGCCAGTTTTGAACTTATACTGTGGAACCGATAACCAGCTCAATGACCGATAATCAAAGAGAATAACGTGTAATGTTATTCAATTAGCCTTTTGCAAGCATAGGCTGGCTTCACACCTAACTCCTTATTTCAGTGTACGATTTTTTTCACTTATGCCATGCAGATTTCATCTTTCGAAGAATATTTTTAATGGGTCCCATGTTTTCTATTTGGAATTTTTTTTCTACAATCCATCATGCAATATACCCATCGCCAGGAAGAAGTAATGAAGCTTATCTTCACTTGTAGTTATAAAAAAACATAGGGGACTCGGTACCAAAAAAAATTTTTCCCACAATTTTTAATAAAATTATTAACTTTTGTGATAGATAGATGTCGATTGTGTATAAAAGGAAATTTCTAAAATATTTTTCAAATTCAAAAGTTACAAATTTAAATATTTTAATTTTTTTAAAAAAATTGAGCATTTTTTTAAAATTTTTCTTCTTCTGCAATTTTCAAAATTTTTTCCTCAAATTTTTTTGAGGGGGACCTTACAATGCATGTAACAAAAATAGGGATCCGTTTTTTGATATCTGTATTAGTTTGTGAGAAAAAAATGTTTTACAAAATTTTGGGAATTTTTTTGGAAAATATCAGATTTTTTCACTTTGAACATTTTTAGAAAAAAATCTAATCAAAATTTTAACAAATCTATCCCTAATTCTATTAAGCATACATTTAAGAGTGAGCAGAAAAAAATTCATGTGATTAGAATAAAATGTGATTGACTTTTAGCATTTTGTAGCAGACAAAATTTTGAAAAAAGGCAAACTGAGAAAAACAGCTTTAAAGTTTTCAACACAATAAAATTATAATAAAAACAGCTCATATGAAGCTAGATTTTTTTCAGAACAATTATATCGCATTTGTAAGTGTTAAGATACCGATTTTATTAATATACATTATTATCATATTTATTCATGACCATTACCATATACATGAATTGTTAAAAAAATTTAGGAAAAATTTATAAAATGATCACTTTTTTTTAATTCAATCAATTTTTTAGTAAAAATATTTATAAAATGATTTGCAATTCTGTTTATCATATAAGCAATACTATACAGTAACAATTCAAGCCCATTTAATTAAAATTTAATTTAATTCAGCCATTTTGAAGTAGGTAAATTTTCTAGACAATGCATGCCATAAAAAAACATATGTACAAAAATTTTCACTATGAAATAGTTTATATAAATACATAATAGTTTAAATAATATATTATTATTCAAATATAATTCTATAAAAGTTTTGTGTTAATCTGAGACATATAGATGAAATAAACAACGCATAATTAACATAAGCAGTAACGACATATTTGAAAAGGACCAAAACAAATGTACAAATAATTTATATAGCAAGGTTATATGTTGTATTATTATTCATAGCAAGGGAATGGAACTTCCTTTTAATGGGAGGCATTTTCAAAACCAATTAAAAAGCAGGTAAGCAATAAGTAAATTGTCTTGAAAAACACAGTTTTGCTTTCAAAGTGATTATAATGTAACCAAAGGTAAATTCAATCAAAAACCTCAATGAAAATAGTAAAACTATAAATAAACAAGGATTTACTGTTACTGTTTCAAACTTTGCCTCTTTTTATTTCATAGAAAAAAAGAGGGGCTTGACTTGGCTACTCGCACATGAAAGATGTCTGATGTAAACACAGGAAGTGGGCATGCCAGCTGATATCGCGTTAGACAAAATAGTTCCATATATCATTAAATACTTGTCGGATTATTTTAAAATTTTCAGAATAACAAGTCAAAGGTTCAAGGATCATTATTCACTAAAAATCAGAAAATCGACATTTTCATCGAGTTTCTGAAATTTTGAGGTACCGAGTCCCCTTAAAACTGGCAATATTTTGCAGATTTTCACCGCTTTATAATTTTTACATACAAAATTTACGAATTGAAAATCTATAACTCATAGTAGGAAGCATAAGGAGGGTTTTAGTGATATGCTTTTAATGAAATCACCATATGAAAATAAGAAAGGATTAGTCAAGTTTATTGATTTCATTTTTTTTCGAATTTAAAGCTATATTTTTATTTAATAAAAAAATTAAAGTTACAAGCTCTATTGAATGAAAATTGTACTTGTATTTTAAACCTATTTATTAATTATTTTCGAAGATGTTAATCTCAGTATATAGTTACATTAAAGAAAAACTGTTAATAAGAAATAAAAGAGCTTTCATCTTTTTTATAATTAAAATAAAATTCTTGTTTTAAATAAAAATATTAATTTTATAAATAAATTAAATGTTTTTAATGCAAATTTGTGTGCACTTTGATAAAATGTCAAAATAAAACATAAACTTTATTTTGTATACGTCTTTCACTCTTATAACCCTTAACAACTAATTTGTTAGCAAGGAATATAATCTTTTTTGTGATGTAAGTAATCGAAATACTCTGATTTATTACTAAACCTATTGCATAAGGAGAAAGTAAAGCTCAGGTTTTAAGAATGAATGTGTATTTTATTTTCATTGTTATCGTGTTACCGGGATAAAAGGATTTATTTTAATTTTTAGCTGTCCCGATTTAGTGAGAGAAATTTTAATGTTTTTAAATATCCAAACATTAATAACTTTATTTTTCTATTTTTACTGCGTACTTCGATGCAATTTAATTGCTAAAATCCGTTTTGTTGTCTTTTGTCTGAAAATTGTTGCATTACGGTGCGTGTACAGTCGATTCATTTATTGTTTCATTTTTATTTTTTATTTTTGTGTGTAAAAACAAAGCTAAATAAATTAAGTCTAACTGTATACAAATGATTGATGTAATTGGAGTAATAATAAAATATAATATTTAAATAATAAAAAATAATCAATATGAAAAAAAATTATATGCAAAAATATTTTGAAAGAATTTGAAGGTAGAACTTGATGTATAGATTTTCTCTCGATTTTTTTGCTCTAACGTACGATAGGTAAAAGTTCTCTTAGCATATTTTTATTGTTACGTTTATGAATTATGACTGAGCCAATTAAAATACGAAAAACATTCAAAAACCTCTTCTTTATACTTTTATAATTACTTTTTCTTGCCTGATTGCTTCTGTAAATCCTTAGAAATACTTCTGTCAACTTGTGCGTTTTGATCAATGCGAATATGATAAACGAATTCAGCATGCTAGATTAATGAAACTGGCATGTATATGATTACGATTTAAAAATTATAGTTTTCAATCAATTTTTAGCGGAAAAATGTGTGTATTTGAAATATATTTAGTACTTTCTTCACTCTCTGAAATAGTATCCCCCCAAAACCATATAAGGAATGAAACTTTCACATACCCTTAAACTTTTATACTTTTTGGGTGTATTTTTAGGATCGTAGTTTTATAGCTGTCTTTCGACATTAACTTGAAAGAAAATATTTTAATTTTTTTTTTCATATACACATCAATACGTCTCTCATGAAAATATTGAATCTAAATACATATTTTCCTAATTTATCTCTTTCTTTTTAAATACATATTTTCCTTGTTTAGTTCCTTCTATCTAAATATATATCCTGGTTCAGTTCTTTCTATTTAAATATATATATTTCTTGTTTAGCTCTTTCTATCTAAATGTATACTTCTCTAGTTTTTTAAATGCTCCTACAGTGGCAATATACACAATTTTTTTTGTAAATATATCGGAACAATGACAGATAAATGCAATGTACAAATGAATGCATAATTTACATTCCTCACCATTTGCCTGTTATTTTTGAAAAAAAAAGTAACATTGCAATGAAAGCGTTGTATAAACAAAAAGAAAGCCTCAATGTTCAAGAAATAAATATAATTAAGTTAAGAAAATCGCACTGGTTTAGATTAAATTAGTGTTCATATTTTTGGTCCTTCAAATTTAAAAATTGTATGAAAATAAATTTAAATGAGTAAAAAAAAATGAAGAAGAAATATCTTCCAATATTTTAGCTCCATATATATACCGATTTATTTCCTGTTTAAATGTTAAATTGCTTATTTTTTTATTTTTTTCTGAAATATTAGCATAAACTACCTATCTGACTGCTCACTCACGATCCTGGCAATAAAAAGGTTTGCTACTTTATCAAAAAATCTGTGATCAAAACGGAAGCATCAAAATTAAAAGATTTCCGACTATTAACAAATTATTATTAGCTTATGAAATTAAGAAACGGGTTAGTACTGTTGCTGCTGAACATTAGGTCGTGAAACATTTAGTTGTCCAGGCAACGAACACATGGCTTCAGAGTTTTCCAAATCTATTGAATCCGTTCTTCTCACTACACGCCACGGCGGTCACAGTTGTGAAATGCTTTTAAACCATTGTTTGATTTTGTATTATTTTCATTTTAATATTATTTATTTGAGTATGCCTTAGATATTCTTAGTCTCTCTGTAAGTAATCGATTCGTAAAAAAAAAGGATAGGCTCCGGGTATTGAGTGTTACTGGAACAGGGGGGTGGAGGTTGATAAGGTTGAAACTTCTGCTTTAAGAAATACAGAAAACTTGGTGTTGTAGCTGTTGGGAAAGTGTGCCTTCTGTTCAAAGGTGGTGTTGTTGTTTTGAAGATTAAGTTACATATTTTATTCTTGTATATCTTGAATATAACATTGAACATCTGAATTGTTTTGGTTTTATAAAAAAGTTAAATTTGAATAATTTAGTAATCTATTTATAAAACTATCCGCTTGCTACAATTTTGAATTTTGAAGAAAAAGATCTCTTAATTAAAAAGTAAGCTAAAAATTAATTTATTTTACAAACAGTTTTTTTTATTCCTTCCTATTTTTTGTGACTTTTGTAGAAAAAAGTAAGGAATAGAAAGTAGAAAGTTAAGGAATTTAGAAATTTAATTTTGTTAAAATTATTCGCTCATTTATATGTGGAATGAAAAAACATCGAATCTATTGTAATTTGCAAATCATGTATTTTCATAAAATTCATGTTAAAAAAATGTCACTTCAAACCTTTTGTGGATTTACATACGAAGGGCAAGATAAGAGAAAGAGAGAAAATAATGTTGATTGTTGCAATTGTCATTTATTATATGGTTGCCGTAATCTTTTAATTGCTTGGTAGGGCTAACTGATGCCCCTGAATTTTTAGAAATATTCATAGGACGCACAGCAATTGCCTCTATGAAAGCGTATCGAACACGTACGCGAGCTGTCCCTTCTTTGAAGGGCATATCAATGTTGCGGAGTTAATTTCCACTCCAATGACGGAACTTATTTCCTACTGGAGCGGTGGAGCCGGGTCTATGAATGCGACGATCTCAGTCGTTTCCTTCGAATCACTCCTTTCCACTTCCTCTCGTCGTGGCGATGGTCGGTCAAAGATACGAAATTCTTTGGAAAGTCGCTGGTAACTCCGATATGGATAGGTCAATAGAGATTTTTCATTTTAATAAACAAAGGTGTATGTTTTTATTTATTTAAGGACAGAGGTGTTTAGACATTTTTTTCATTATTCGAAATCATTTTTCTAGAAAGATGGTGACACAGCGCTTATCCGGTACAAATCCTTGTTCTTTATTGGTAAAACAAAATTGATAAAAGTTATTCATTAAATAATATTTCTGATCTTAAGAAACAGTCTGTTTTGTAGTTTAGAAGGGCGAATACTTTCTTAAAGCCGATTGGCCATCTTTTAATGAAATTCTTGCTTTAAATATATTTGTATTTATAAAGGATTCTATGAAATTCAAGTGGCCAATTTTTAAGAAGTCAGGGTATGTGTAGAAGAGCCGCGCTTTGGAAGGTGATTCGTTTTCAAAATGATCTTCTGATTGAGATGATCGAAACAGATTTTCATCCGTGAAATCTCTCATTTTCACATAGATTACATAAGTCAAAGGGCGACAAAACCACCAAAGTGAAAACGTGAACAATTTTGACGTGGCTCCTTTCTAGAATGAGCAATTCAAATAATATCAGATTTACAATTTTCATTAGTCTATTATGATATTCATAACATGTAGGGATATTTCATTGTTATAAATATCGTGTCATTTTAAAATCACTTCCAAAATTCACCACCAGATGGCACCCTGGATATGAAATCAAATTTAATAAAATTTATTGAGTGACTGATGCGAGGAAAATATCAAAACAATGTATTGCCATCGCAAGCACATAAAGTTTTAAAAATCAGTCAGAAATTGAAAATAAAATTGATTTCATCATTACACAATCATGAAGCAAATCATTTACAGAAAATAAATAAACAAAATTTTTGTGCATTATGTAATTTTGTGTAGAAAAATCGATCCTTAAAGTTTCACGACTGCCTGACTTATTATCATCATTATTATCCTGCCATTTAGAAAAGTTTTTTTTAAATTTTCTCTTATCAAATCATTGAATAACTTTGAAGAGAGATAAACTTTTGTGCACATTTGAAAAGACGAGGATTCGGATCTATTAAATACATTTCATCATCGAAAATGGGACATTATATTTATGCAAATTTTTAACATTACGTCAACTGTTTGTGGCAGCAAGAAGGAGAAAATATCTTCAAAAAATAGTGAGTTAAAACATAAAGAACAAAATCTTTTTGATTGCATTCATGATTTATTCTCGCAGTCATTAAAAACTGTTTAAGATTTTCAAAAAAAATATTGTATCAACTTAACCTTTCTTTTCATGAACTTTGAATTTATTTTTCTTTCGATAAAAATTAAGATGTGCAGATTTTTTTTATCAATGTAAGCTTCAGTTTCAAAATATTTCTTCGTCATTAAACTTTATTCTTATTAGAAATTTTTCATTGTGATGTTGATTTTCCCAAACGCAACTGATTGATGATAAATGCATGCAGAAAATGCATTTATCATGAATCAATCTTTAGTCCATTTAGCAAACAAAGTGTTTCATTTTCTACCAAACTCGTTTGTTATTGGTTTATAAGTATCGATTTTTTTAGTGTTTTTCTTACGGAATTTAAAATATTAAATCTCGATTTACTGATTCACCTTTTCTATTTTCTTGAGTAGAGAATTTTTTTTGATTATTAACAATACATAGATGTGTATTTTGAACCATTAAATGTATTTCAAAACATTTTGCGATTTTCTTTGATTTTGCTGTATTCGCATCTATCTCCACATTTACCCTTCTTTCCACACCTACATGTATTCCCTTCGTACATATATTTACAAGGAGCAAAAACTTTGCGAGCATATTGTCAGAATATCAAATCAAAACAAAGAATCTCTGAACGAGAACTCATAATTTGTATCTAAACAATAATTCCGGCTGCTAGAGATGGGAAAATTCTTTTCCTTCCTTTATTTTGGTTGCTAGTGGATATGATTAGTATAAGAAGTTACCTATTTGTCATTTCTTTTAGTTTAGTCATTAATTATACATACATGTTATTGTATAATTATTTTTAGTCTCAGAATTGAGAAATAAAAACTAATAATTAAGGATTGGCAAGAAAGGGGGATTAGTTTCATCAAGAGTAGAACTATCAACAATATTTCTGTTAACCGAATTGATGGTAATTTTTATCTTAATCAAGTATGCATAGGAAATGGCGTATTTTCTGTACATCAAAGCCGTTTCTTTGACCAATGCTTGGCTTGTCTGTTTGGCGCCAAAGGAGGCTATATAAATCAAGTGATCAAAGCTTGTGCACTATGGTGAAAAGACAAATTCAGATGGTCATGAAATTGAATATATCTTCAAGTCGAAGAACTCATAAAAATCCCAATTATTAAATCTTCTATTGGGAACATTTTGTCAAAGCTTTTGTATATAGCTCTCTCCAAATGTAAAAGTGTAACGCTCATTTAACATACTTTATGTATTTTTTATGTATCACAATTTAATATGTAATGTAAAATGGAATATATTTTTCTATTCTTTTTCTGTACCAATATACATTTTCTCTGGAGGGTTCTTTATTGTTTGTATAGGTCCAATGTTGTCAAGTATAGTTTCTTTCTTCGGCTGTTCCATCAAGTTTCCTGCATGGTTTCTAGCTAGATCGGGGTTTTGCACAGTATTGTTATATTACCTTTCACATTGCTTCCCATTTAACATCAAACTGACCATTGTCAAAGTCAAATTCAATCAGTGGCATAATTAGGGGTGGGCAGTGGTACCATAAAATTAAAACTGATACGAAAGACAAAACAAATAGCACATTGCAGCCATTTAAACGTACCAATACTACCGATGATGACGGAGAGCTGAAAAGCCAAGAAACTAGATGTCCTTTGATATCGAAAAACTCATAAAACTTTCAGTCATTAAATCTTCTATTAAGAACATTTAGTCAAATCTCTTATCTTTAGTTCTCTCCTAATGTAAAAAGTTAACGTGCATTTTTGCAATTTTAATGTTTTACAATTTAATATGTAATGTTTTTTTTTTCTGTGCCAATATACATTAATTCTACACGGTCTTTTCTTATTTTCATGTGTCCAACATCATCTAGTGTTGTTTGAGGCGTTGCTTTTCGGCGGCCCCATCAAGTTTCGACAAGACCTCTGGCCAGGTCGTGGTATTGCTTACATGTAATTATTTTGGAAATAAAGTACCGAAGCCGAAAGTATGGTACTCCGAAGTTAATGAAAACTTAATTGTTTCGTGCCGCTGAAAATGGACCCTATTAACCTGCATATAAAGATAAAAATGAGGTTTATATATTTAGAGACCAGTTTTACTTCTGAATTAGGAAAAGTGGAATGATAATCCTTTAGTTATACAGCAAATAAAGTATACAAACGACAATGCAGGTAGAAGAATTGAAAAGGTAATAGTGTATACAAAATTGAATATTCTGGTACTGAATTCGTAGTTACTTGTTTGGTGCACTTTCTGTAGCAGATGATATGCAGAGGGAAAATAATATCTCTGTCATCTTTAAAAGAAGGATTCTTATTCAAAGAATTTCTATTAAAATGAATAATGAAATATTCTGCCGTAATAGGCGTGAAAGAATTGCATGAAGGTAGTAGCCTGACGTCCTCTCATTGAAACCGGGCCCTCAACAGGGTCACTTGTGTTTCATTTCCTTCCCGTTCAGTGGGTCAGTAGCGTTTCCGAATAAATGACTATCATAAGAGGAACCACGCCCTCGCACAAGGGAATCGGAGCCCTTTATCGTATGGATTTTCCTTGAATCGCAAATCACGCGCCCTTCTAGGAAATTTTGACCATGACTAAATTTCACGAAGGAAGAACGGAGAATTCAAATATAAGTTTAGTATTTAAAAATCAAGCATAAGCGGTATTCGAAAAATAAGATTTGTTCCATCCAAATATTTAACAGCGTGTGAACGTTTGAGTTAGTTTTGTAGAGACGTCGGGTTTTTTTTATAATTATGTAAATTTCAAATAAAATTTTCAACTGTGAAGCTAAGAACATTTTAAAAGCTACAAAAATAGAATTATAATTTTTTTTAAAACAATGCTTCTGTTTTAATACATAACGTTACCGTTAAAGTGTATAATCTAGTTATTTCATAAAATAACTTAACAAATCAGTAAAGTATGTGATAGATGAAAATCTTCAAACTTTATCTAATTGAAGTAACTAGTAATTTTAGGAATTAACTAATAATAAACCGTTAGAGTTCTTTTAAAACGTATTACTCTACTTATTATAGTCTTTAACTTTATAATTTTCTAAATTTCTTATTTTAATCAATTTTTATGCATTTAAAACAAAATCATAAAAACGTGAGATTCTGGAATAATGCTCAAAGTAAATTTTAAGTAATTGATTTGCATTTATAATCTAAGGATTACTTTCTTATCATTATAATGGTTTGGTCTCTTTATAACATTACCTGGTTTTTGATTTTTTTTTAAAAAATGTTTTTTTCTATACCCTAAGAGATTTGTTTGTTTTTATTGTTTTATTATTCTCTTGTTTTTATTATTGTCTTCTTTATATCCTTAATATATTTCATAATTCATAGTTGTAAATATTATGTAATCTAAAAATTCCATAGCCCACAAATTAATTTCCCGAAGAATTCGCCTATATGAAATCAATTTTTAGTGAAATATGTTAATTGATAATTAAGATCTCTAAAATTATTCACATGGTCAATTAATTAGAAATCTTTGAGATTTGCATTTGAATGCGTGCTAGGGATAAAGTATGCAGTTTTTTTTTTGTTATGACGTGTGTTACACGCGGTTAGAATGCTTGTAAGGTGCAAGATTTCTTTTCACAATGAATGAAGTAAAATGGGAAAAACGACAGATCTTTCACCATTGGAAAAAAAGCTTATTGTTGATGCCCGTTTAGAAGGTGCCACGATTTCGAAGATGGCAGATCTCACTGGGTTCTCAGAAGCATCCATATCAAAGGCTTTCAGAAGTTAAAATCAGAATCCACTGTCCTTCTCCAGAAGATGTATCTGCGATTCGGGCACAGTTTTCCAAGAGCGTGATCGGCGGCGTCTCCGGCGAATTGTACGGCAGAACAGGGACTCTTCTGTAAATCAACAGACACAAATCTTCAATCAAGACTCTTCCAAACAGATTTCAGTTCGAACTATGCGCAGATAGATGCAGAGGACAGGAATGCATAGTTGCAGAGGCGGATTTCCAAATAGGCGCATGAGGGCCTCAGACTTCATAAATTAAGGGGCCTCAAAATTTAGTTCTAAAATAATAATATATGCGTATAATATTAAATTTTGAAAAAAGGATAGTTTTTAATAAAACCTTTCATTTTTACACTCTACTATTCCCACTCCCAGTTCTTCCGTGGTTTTTCAATACGCTGATTAAATTGCGCAAAGAAAAAGTGGGTGTTGCCATTCGAAAATTTCACTATTCACTTTCACTATTCATTCGAAAATTAACTATTTCACTGTAATAGTAATTGTGAGCTCTACGTTACTTAGAATCATTACAATTTCCAGCCCATACCTTCAAATAATCATGTCTGAAACTTTGACTGGTTGAGCAGATAGGCCTCTAGAGTTTCATAAATAAAAGAAGTCTTTTTTTTAACCACTCTGTATTTCTAATGCGTAATAAATAATAGCGTAATAAATAATTTTTTCCTTTTTCTTTGTTATTTTCCTTTTATTTGCTTTATTTTTTTAAGAAACTTATTTTGAAACAAATCATGTACCAGTTCAAGACTAGTGGACAGCCCTCTCCCCCCCAAAAAAAATGTGATTTACGTATTGCTGCCAACTTTTACGGTTCCTAAGCCCTATTTTTAAACATAAATAGTTTATATTAATGATCATCATTTAAATAAATCAACAATTATTTTCCTTAAAATGTGATATTAAAGCATCTACAGAATAGCTCAAAGTTGGGAGCTATGCATAAGCAAATATTAAAATTCAACTAATGAAAAATGCAGCTGCCTAGTTAATTTGAAAAATTGCTGATAAGGACAAATATTATTTTACAATGCATTATTACTATTTACTAAAATTAATATTTTATATCTATTTATAAAGTACAAGCCATAATTAAAATTAAAAAAAAACATTTTTTAAATATTTATTGATTATTTGTTTTTTTAAACATTTTTATCTTACGAGATTTAATAATCTTCATAACTACAAGTTTCAATTTTTATAATTAAAGCTGCTCTTACACCTTGAAAAAATCAGGAAAAACTTTGCACTATAGTTCCGAAATAATTTACATTCGTAAAACCTCCAAACTTTCAGGGATTACTAACTTGATGCAAATTAATCACGTAGTTTTCTCAGTTTTTCATCAAAAGGCATTGTTTGATTATTAGAACGGTTTAATTACTTGGAAATAGTTAGAAAATGACTGTTCAGAAAGTCGAAAAAACGTAAATTGATTAAAATTTGCAACTTTGAAAACGTTTTAAAACAAAACTAAAATTTTGATTAGCAAACGCGAAACACTTCTCCATTCTATAGTAATTGAATTAGTGTATATTGAAGTTTTAGGCATGTATCTCTGAAAAATATTGCGTAACTATGGTACAAAAAAGCGCATATTTTTTAAGAGCAGCCTTAATATACCCCAACTTTATCATCCTTTTAAATACTTCAAAATAGCATGGAAAAATTTATATTAATTTTCAATTTTATGTATCTAGGTCTCCTCCCCGCTCTTTTTTTAACACAAAAAAGAATCGGATACAGAGCTTAACAGAGTT
>JAOUZG010032936.1:7871932-7906950 GCA_026289955.1 Argiope argentata | reverse complement strand
ATATATATATATATATATATATATATATATATATAATATACTGAACTGACAAAAGTCATGGGACAGCAGTATGCAAATATACAGATGGCAGTAGTATCGCAGCGAAAAAGTATAAATGCGCAGTTCATTTTCCAGAGCTTTCATTTGTGTTCAAGTTATTCATGTGAACAGGTTTTTCATAATTTATGGCGGCACGACGAGAATTAACAGACTTTGAATGTGGAATGTTAGTTGGAGCTAGACGCATGGATCATTCCATTGCGGATATCGTTAGTGAATTCAACATTCCGAGATCCACAGTATCAAGAGTGTGCCGAGAGTATGAAATTTCAGGCATCGCATCCTATTATAGACAGTGCAGTGGACGACCACCTGCACTTAACGACCGAGACCGCCGACGTCTGTGTAGAATGGTCAATGTTAATAGACACGCAACATTTCGTCGAATAACTGCAGGAATCAATATGGGACGTACGAGGGACGTGTCCGATAGGACTGTGTGGGGAAATTTGTCTTCATTGGGCTATGAAAGCAGAAGACCGACTCGAGTGCCTTTACTGACAGCACGACATCACCTGCAGCGACTCTCCTGGGCTCGTGAGCATATCGACTGGTCCCTAGACCAGTGGAAAACCGTGGCGTGGTCAGATGAGTCACGATTTCAGTTGTTACGAGCTGATGGTAGAGTTCGAGTGTGGCGTAGACCCCACGAAACCATGGACCCAAACTGTCAGCAAGGCACTGTTCAAGCTGGTGGTGGCTGCATAATGGTGTGGGCTGTTTTTACATGGCATGGACTCAGTCCTCTGGTGCAACTGAACCGATCATTGACTGAAAAGGGTTATGTTCAGCTGCTTGCAGATTACTTGCAGCCATTCATGGACTTCACGTACCCACACAACGATAGGATTTTTATGGATGACAATGCGTCATGTCACCGGGTCAGAACTGTTCGCGATTGGTTTGAAGAACATTCCGGACAATTCCAGCGCATGATCTGGCCACCTAGATCGCCCGATATGAATTCCATCGGGCATTTATTGGACATCATCGAAAGGTCCGTTCGTGCCCAAACTCCTGCACCATCCATGCTTTCACAATTATGGACATGTATACAGACAGCATATATATAAATAATATAAAGAGTGCATACTGTAAATATAACTGGAGAGGAGGGGGACTCAAATTGAATTGCGCCTCGGGCCTCTGAAACTCCAAATCCGCTACTGCATAGTTGAGTACCTAAGAGAAAATGACTCATTTCTGCCCGACAAGCAAAAATTCGTTTGCAGTGGTATCTGGAAAAAAGACACTGGACATCTGAAGATTGGAAACGGGTCATGTAATCGGATGAATCACACTACGCCTTATTTTTCACTGATGGGAGACGTCGGATTTGGCGAGAACTGCGTGATTCCACGAATCCATCTTGCCTTACTCACATTGTACAAGGGTCTAGAGGGATTATCATGGTATGGAGTTCTGCTGGAAGGGAAGTGGTGCCCTGGTGTTCCTCGAAGGGAAACAAATAGTTATGCGATACCTAGATATATTGGTAGGTTAAGTGCACCTTGCAATGTCGCATTTTTATCCTAATGGCGACGGATACTTGATGGGCGATAATGCAGCTATACATCGTGCCAGAAGTGCTCAAAACTGGTTCACTGATCATCAGTCTGACTTCCAACACCTTCCCTGGCCACCGCATACTCCGGATCTTAACCCCATAGACAATGTGTGGGATATGGTGGAAAGACGCATCCGATAGAACTCTCTTCTTTCGTCTAATTTGCAAGATCTAAAAAGCTGCATAGCCAATGCATGAGCAATCTCTGGACGTAAATGCACTCCAGAAGTTTGCGTACTGGATGCCCAAACGAATCAGAGCAGTTATCCGTGCAAAAGGAGGTCCAATAAAATATTTATCTTGTATTTCTAATTCATTGGCCAGTGAGTGTAATAGATAAAGAAGCAACGAATGAAAAATTAGTTTTAAAATTTCACTCGAAATGATCATAAAACTTTTTAAGCTAAATAAAAACGTTTAAAAATGTAGTTACTTTTTAGAGAATTTTTTTCCTGCAGTTGTAATGATATTACAAAAATAAAACCTGTAATTTAATTATATTTTCATTGTTAGTTCGTATTTCTTTTCTATTGTAATGAATAAAATTGAATTTTTATTTTGTCACCCTTGGAATGTTAGGAACATATTTCTTGAGATCATCTAAACAATCTGATTTAGAAAATCGGTTTTCATTTTAAAAAATGATCGAATCTGAATTCTATATGCGTATTAAGACACAGCTTTTTCACTTTCAATGAAAATGTGACTAATAATCTTACTTGTATAAGATGATTGAAATCGAACTTCTTTTTAGGAATCACCATCTTTAAACTGATTGATTATTTTACACAGTAGTTAAAATTGATTATTATATTCAGTATTTTAAATTGGTTATTATTCTCTATAATGTTTCAATAACTCATGCAAATATGATCTGGAATTAACTGATAGAAGAAAAAAATTTATTTTTAATAGGATGAAATAACAGCTATTATGTGCAATATGTTAGAATAGTTTTCTTACGTGTTATTACCGTTATCTTCAGTATATCAGAAAATTACAGAAGATGACTAGTAAAATTATTAAACGGAATAAAAACCATCGATGGATTCATTTCTAAAAATTACTTCAATATAAGGTTTGTTGTTGTTGTTATTGTTACTTATGGCACTTACCTATGTACAAGCCCACCACTGATACAGCAGCAGATTCAACCCGAAAGGAGCGTCTCTTGTTTTTAAAAACGCGCCAACTAGGGTCAAGAGTACGACTCAGCTCCACACGCTCACCACAATTGCTTGCACAAAACCTTTTTACAGGGGGGCATATTCACACATCTCACAGATAGCACACAGAAGAACAACCTTGCCCGAACCGGGACTCCCAGAACACGAGGATGACGCGCTACCTCTGGGCCAGAAAGCCGACATATAAGGTTTTGCTTGTAGAATTACTTTTCATCAAATTTTAATTCTAAATTTACTTTAAGTATTTAGTTATTTAATAATAATATAATTTTATTTATTACAAACGCGTTACAAAAGATACTTGTGCTGTTAATTTTCTATAAAAAAAACTGAAGCTCTTTTTACTGATAAAAGAATTCTCAGAGATAAACTACTTTTCTGTAAAAAAGCTGAAAGTTGAGAATAGGCTGCTGAATGAAGAAATAAATGTATGGAGTATTTTATTTCAATTTTTGGGTTGTTTCTGCTTGACAAATGTTGTGAAGTTGAAGTATTGCATCTAAATTGTATCTACCTCTATCACGTGTACTCCTTCTAATGTAAAGGATAACCACAACTAAAGTACAGTTTTTAGGGCTCAGTGGTATAGAATAGTCTGCTTAAGTGTTTTGCTATTTCGTACACATTCTAATTTAAGCATTTGATAATCGAAAAAAATTCACATCTACACCAGAAGCAAAAGTGACATTGCAAGGAGAATTTGGATAATAAAATAAATACGTACACAAAAATAAAAATGAAGGAGCATTTTATAAAGTTGTTTAAAATTTATTATTGAATTATTATGAAGGTATTAAAATTTACATTTGAGTAACATATTAGAGAATTGCATTTCATTTTTAATTTTAACTGAGTTTTTGCAGTTCAGTATATTTTTTTAGCTTTCAAGCTAAGCTTCGCAAGCATGTTCGTCCGTATTGTTGCTTAAGGTTCACGTACTGCGAATTACTTTTCATTAATTCTTGTCGGATTATTCCTTATCCTATTCTTTTTTTAAATATATCTATTACAGTAATACGTTTTATTATTAAAAATATGTTTAATTGGAAATATTTTTAAACAAGAAATAAAAACAGCTTCTAATATTTAAAGCAATTTTTTAATGCAAATTTTTTGTTATGATCATCTTTTTCACGCAATCGCTTTTAAAATATCCGCGCTCTTTCAAACTCAAGTATTTTCAACAGATCTCAATCTGTTGAAAGATGCGCTGAGTACTTTTCTTCCGAATTTTATATTTTTTCTTGAATAATTTGTGTAATTTGTAATCAATGGTTCTTGTTTACGTGTAGATGAATTAATGGGTGCTTAAGTTAATACGATCCCAGGTGCCATGAGATAATATTAAAATCCCTTTACATTCACTCCGGATTTTGAAGGCTTGGTTTCAGTTTCCAAAGTATCCATTATTTTTGTTTAAAATTAAGATTTAATTGTCGGCGCTGCATTCCTCTTGTTCTAGTGAACACTTTTAGAAAAATACGCCTTATTGTGAATATACATGTGTGATTAAAGCAGTACCGTGTACCCGAAATACCGACACAGATTCCATCTGGCCACCTCTCCTTGCTGTAGTTGTGGGGGAATAGGATCTCCAATTCACTATGCCACAGAATTCCTACTCCCTCTCTCATGGCACATGAGAAAGCCAGAAAGAAGTCTAGAAGAAGAATGGTACAGGAGAGATGCATCAAATACCCTTTCACGCGGCAAATTCCACTCCATAGTAAACCATATTCATAAATACCAAGACCTCTTCAATACCTACAATAGTTGAGAACAGAATTCCCATTGTGAAAATCAACGAAAATTATAACTTAAAAAGTCTCTCAAAAGTGCAGATCTCATGATGGAAATCAAGACCCGAGGACCCAGATGGGCGTTGCGTATTTCTGGCTCTATAGTGATTGTTTATTTGTCAATCATATGTTCACAATTTAATTTGTCAACTTTACCCCCTTTTCAGTTGGTAATCTAATTCCCCTGTAAGTTCAACCCATAATCACCATTTGTTTCAGTATTCTTGTCCCCTCTATCCAGTTATAACTTCAGAAAAGATTGAACAGATTCGTGTAAGATTTGACACCGATTGCATTCTCCCTGTAAATCACTGAATTCTGTATCGTCTCTTCTTTTTTCCTTTAACTATTTTTTTCTCTATCTCTTCCTCCCATCTTCTGCTCATCCAACTGGCTAGATAACTTAGCGTTACGGGCACCGGGGCACAGGATAGCGTTATGTTATGTTATATGTACTGACCCCATTATGATGATTCTATTCTTTATGATTTTAAAAGTACTCTTTATAAGTTAATCAAAAGGATTGTTCTTTACAGAGTTTTTACAAAGGAGGATGTGAACAATATTATTTATATCATAGGATAAAATAATGGGGCTAAAATGCGCGTATGTTTACAGAATGCGGAAGTTTGAGTATTAAAGTTCATTCCATGTTTTAAAAAAACAATAAATATTTTTCAAAAAACATTACACACTTTTAAATGATATTTGTAAAAACTGCTTACTTATTGATTTTAATTTTATTATTTATTTTCATGAAATGTAATTCGATAAGCACTAGATTTGTGCTATCTAAAATTTTTACCTATCTATCCTAACTTATCTTAAAATTTTTCAACTGAAATTATTGCTGGATTTTCAACCATAAAGCTTAAATTAACAATAGGATTCTGCCTTACTTGAGTCCTTATTTAAATTTATTTATTAATTAGATTACACATTGTATTACTATAATTAACAAAATAATGTGCAACGATTATTACTAAAAAAATTCCAATATTGTTACAATTCTGAGAATAATTCCCTGAATATATGAAGTCGGTACAACTAACCGACTTCATATATTTTTATTTCATTTTTCTTCTGATCCAATTCATTCACATGTCACTCTCAATTAGAATGTAATGAAAACAAATATGGAGTATTGGAAGCAATTGACTATTAAGTCGCGCAATATAACATTGGTTAATTGACTTTCTAATAATAATATGAATAATATAAATTTCATAACAAAATCGTCGTCCATGAAAATTTCAAAGAAGGGTAATTTCATTCACATCTCCGAAGCAACATATGCTATCATTCAGTTCTATAGTTCTCTTTATCTTCAGTTCCATTTAATTGCTTCTTCCAACAGCATTTTTAAGGAAATAGAAAGCATTACTTTGTTTCAAAATATTTCCCCGAATTCGAACTACTTTTTGGGTGTCTGAATTCTGGCTTCCATTTCATTCGAAAGTCTCAATTAACTGAATTTTCTGACGAATTATCCTCGTCTGCATGCTCGGGTAATTTCCCTCTGGAATTTCCATCGATTGGTAGAGTTCCGCGATTAACGGTCTTTCAGACCTTAACGCGTTTGTTTCTGAACACTACCCCCCCCCCCCCAGAATGCAACCATCGATGATCCAAAATAGATGCCGAAGCCAAAATGCGATGCTGTAGCAAAGAAATTCTAATTTTCAAAATGTATACCTGCCTGATGATTTTAAACTTTCTTCAGTGATATTGCCACAAAGTAACGTTTTATCGAATTCTTTATAAAAACTCAAATCTGTTGCGCCTTTGCTCTAATGGAAAAACTTTTCAGTTGAATGAATTTTCGATCGAGCTTGATAATCTTTTTCTACATGAAAATAAAATATAAATCTTTTTTCCTTCCTTTGGGGAAGAATGATATGTTTATTGACTTAAAGTCACATGACTTATTCGCATCTGTTATTTTATTAACAATAAAATAACAGATTATTTGTAGAACATCTAAATCGATTGTGAAAAATAATGGAAATTTCTTAATTAAAAAATACTAGATTACTTATGATTTGAAAATTATTATCATATTAAGGATAAATATGAGTCATGTTAGATTATTTTCTGAAATTTACGCCCTTTAACGTAATTTTTTGAGATTCTTAAAATTTGTTTAATATAGCTTATATTCTTATTTTAATTAAAAATATGGCTGATGACGATTTTGTGCCTTGTAATATTTTCATTAGAGTAATTTTTTAAAGTTAAAACTATCAGACTGGAAAATATTTTTATCCGACACATTTTTTTATCTGGGTGTATCAGAGCGCCAAAGTAAAACTATAACTTCCAGTACAGAAAAACGATATAAGGATTGATTCCAATACATTAAAGCATGTATCTAATAACCAAAATTATAGTTCGACTTTAAAGGAATATTTTCGAATTTCACTCTCCCTCTTGTTGTGTATTTTTTAAAATTTTATTTACTGTGTTTATAAAACAATTCAAGCTGATATCTCACGACTGAATTTGTTTGTTGATAAAAATACTCCGAGTATACGAAAGAAACTGAAAAAATATATTTTGTAAACATAGTTGCTTTTCATCTGTAAACTTATCAGCTTAATCTCTTTTCCAATACCCTTCTACTATTCAATCTGACCGCACCATGACGTTCTTGAAGGAATATCGAAGCAAACGGCAATATGCTGCTGCTCCTTCCTCCTCGTCCTACTCAAATATTCAAATACTCAGAACTACAGCATCTCTTTTCTATCAGAGAGGTAAGAACAATTAAATAGTTTGAGTTTTGCAGAGAAGATCGCACACTTACCTATATCTCACCATAAGACACGAGGCGTCTACGACCAATCATGGTGATTTTTGTTTGGAATTAAAGAGGAACTATGCGATCGAAAAATACCTCCGCTATCGCTTCCTCGAGTTGATTAAAGAAAACTTTCCCTTCTTTAAAGGACATATTGCTTTCTGAGGGGTTAACGAAGTATTTCCACGTTTGCTGGAATTTAAAGAGGAGTATTGGTGGAAAATGGATTTTCTCTGTTCGAATAGCGAATAATAAATCTTCTGATCGTCTTTCTTGTTTTCAGGAGATAATAGATCTTCAGTCCCATGTTAAAGTTCCTTTGTCAATTAGTTTAAAGATTTGGCAAATTCAAAATGAAAGTTAGAATAATTTTGCTTTAGGGAAGTTCGCAGTTCTAAATATGTTAGATTCTCGATTTACCATTTTCACGATCTGAACGAAATTATTTATGAAACCCCATTTATTTAAAATAATTTCTTTTCTTTTTTTATATATTATTCTATTAGGGTCTTTAAAAGTGACTGATTAAAATGCAAAATGAGCCTAATCATAGCGAAGTCTTACCATGCTTAACATGTTTTTAAAAAGGCAAAATCTGTTTTATTACAAAAAATTTTATAGAAATTTATGTAAAAAATCAAAATTAAATCATTGCTGTTTTTCTTGATCGAACAATAACTTACCTAATAGGTGAACTAGGTGAAGATTGTAGCCTCTTTGAAATAACTTGAAGACACAGGCTGTCTTTTATGAGGTTTATTGGCAATGTACGTTACAGCATATGATGGCGAGAGACTCAGCGAATTTAGAGAGAATGATTGGCAGTTGGCTCCGCCCAAGAAGATGGCGTGCCTAGCTTGGTTCTTAACAATTTATAAGGCGTATTTCAAAGTACTGCATTCAACACATTACTTCAGTCGCCCTAAGAACCCTGACGTTGGTGCACTGAATCAGACAACTGGCACGCATGGCAACTTTTGTAAGCTCCGGAGTCGGTATAGTGTTGTGCATAATTTTAAATATTGCACACCGCCTTATTATGATGATTTGTCCATTTAGTAAATTTCTCAAATAAATTTGATTGCATATCTTCAAATATTCTCTTTAAACCACTTACTTTTAACTCGCCCGTCATTCTATATTTATCCAAGAACAAACACTTAAATTCAACCTCCATTATAAATAAGGAATTAATCGGATTCCTGTTAGCGATAGCAATTATTTTGCAGAATGAAATATAATTTTTTGAGATGGAGATCTTGGTTCAGTTTTCCTGTCCAATTCATTGAAAGATGAAGTCCGTTTCCTTTGGATCGCCTGTTCTTATCTTCCTTCATTTAAAAATAAGCCGTCACACATGAGGTTACTCACTCGCTGACCGGTGATTAGAGGACGGCCTGGGAGACAGAGGGGTTTGGGTTCGAGATCCGAATACCCTGCGTAAGCGGGTTTGGTCCACATTAAATCCACCAGGGCCAAATATTTGTGCAACACGTCTGTGTGTCGGGGGGGGGGAGTTAATGTCGTCCTCGTTATCTGACCATGAGTTCAAACTGTATGAGGCCCTTTCCAAAAAATGTTGCTTTAAACCGGTATGTTATAAATAAAGTAAACTAAAGAGGATAGATAAATTAATTTCGAAAAATTAAGTGATACAAAAATACGCCATTTCCTATCCACAAGCGAAAAGAAAGTTATTGAGGTAGCTGCTGTAAACAAAAAAAAGCTTAATTATTTCATTAAATGGCAGTAATTTAAAATGGATAAAGTTTAACTTCAAATAAGATGTATATTAAACAGGTTAAACAATTAAGTTTATCTTAGTTCATGAATTCCAAAACTTTTTAACATTTCGACCAACTTTTTAAAACCGAAACTGTAGAAATTGGCTTCATTTTTGGCGCTCTGAATGCCGAATAGTTTCTAAAAACCGAAAAGAATTTCTTTGAAAAAAGACATTTTTATACGATTGATAATGAACCATTTAGAAATGAAGATATTGAAGTAAACTGAACATTCTGGACACCTTTGATGAGGGGAGAGACGAATAATGCGCAAAACGTTTCTTTCGGTACGTCGTCCCCATTTTCGAAAGATATATCATTCTCTTCTTCATTTGATTTTTTTTTTTTTTTGCATATTCCAATAATTTTGAGGGTTTCGAATTGCTACTAAATGGCTTGAAGAATATTTTAAGATGGCATTATACTCTTACAAATGATGTGATAAATATGTAATGCAATCAAGATTTTATCGCGATTCAAAGATCTTCCTCCATATGTTAAAGTCTGGAGGGAAAAATTCCGGCTCGGTTCCATCTTTTCTATTTCACTGGAGTTTGCGATTAAAGTACAAGGGCAAATCAAAAAGTCTTTGCGCCTATTTTTTAAACCCAAAATACGACTGTGAATACAAAGCGAACATATACATCCCCAGCAGTGAACGTTCCTTGAACTGTACCAGCCGTATCTGTCTTTTGCTCCGATAAGCAGCGCTGCTATCAGTCATTTAATATGGTGGTTGTTCTTCAGACGTCCACAGCTTATGAGCAGCGAAGTGTTATTCGTTTTCTATAGAGCAAGAGGCAAACACCCATTGCAATTCATTGAGAAATGCACCCCACGTACAGGTTCAACCATCAATGCCAACAGTTATTATTCCACACTGGTTCGTCTACGGGAGGCCATCTGAAAGAAATGCAGATGGATTTGCGATGCGGTAATCCTCCATGGCAGTCCAGACCGTTGCTAAGCTCCAATCATTTCACTGGAAGAATCTGGAACACCCACCTTACAGTCCAGACCTTGCCCCTAATGATTTTCACGTTTTCGGTTCAGTGAAGAGGTTTCTGGCAGGACAGATTCAGATGTGACAAAGAAGCCAAGAGCGCAGTTCCACAGGTAGATGGGAAAATTCTACCGCAGGGGGATCCCTAATTGAATGCTACGATGGGACAACTGCCTGAACCTGAGTGGTAACTATGTGGAGAAATAGTGTAAGGTACGTAGTACACTACTCACATTTGTAAATACCTGTATGTTCTTGTTTTTGTCAAATAAAAAATAGGCGCAAAGACTTTTTGATTTACCCTCGTATTTTCAGGTCAAGGATACGCATAAAAGCGCC
This sequence comes from Argiope argentata, assembly GCA_026289955.1. NCBI lineage: Eukaryota > Metazoa > Arthropoda > Arachnida > Araneae > Araneidae > Argiope > Argiope argentata. The sequence goes on along the minus strand of JAOUZG010032936.1, from coordinate 7,896,411 downwards.
CAAACGAATACACGAACAAAAAAACCCTTAGATGATCAATTAAATTTGCTTGGCTAATAGCCTTATTAAAAGCTATACTAAAACTTTAAAAAAGGAATTATCATTTGGAACTCTAAAATAGATGATAAAGACGACATCAGAGTCAGCAGTTAAACTTGCACAGGCTTTTATCTTCTGTGATACAGAATCTTGCATTCTGAGTGGAAAAAACTCCTAGTTCCGGGACGATAAGTTTTAGTTTCAAATATACTCCATCAAAGATTGCGCTATATATCTGCCGAAATAGTATGTCCACTTTCTAGTGTGGCATAGAAGTTTAGAAAGAAGTGGACCAAATGCTGATATATTTCATTGTCCTGATTTGAATATAACTCAAAATTCTACCATCCATGTACGAAGCAGTTAATTACAAAAAATGCATAAACAAAATTAGAATATGTTAATTAGAGTCTTTCAATGAGAGTCAGTATGGTATATAATTAAGTAATTTTCAAGAAGTCAAGAAGTTGGCCCAATTTGACTCTGTTGGACAGGGTGGAAATGCCATTTATATTACATTGCAAAATTTTTAACTTTAGCAGCTTATGTGGCGACTGTAGCTTACTTTCCGGACAGGGTCCTCTGCCAAAACCCTGAGCGCGTCCATGATTATTCTGTGTGACGGACGATGCAGCATTAGAAAGGTGAATCGAACGGCTAATTGGAGTGTAGATGCAGCTTCTTTTGAGTGGAGCACCAGCGGTAGAGATTGGGGTGTTGATGCGGTTACTCTCAGATCTACGTATAACGCTCTCATCAGGCCTATTCTTGAATTTGGATTTCCAGTCTACTGTTGTGCTTCTGTCACTAACCTGAAAAAATTGGAACAAGTGAAATTAGTGCTTCCCGTATCATTACTGGACTCAGGCGTAGTTGCTCATCAAATATTGTTCTCTTTGAGGCATATCTGCGGCCACTACAACTCAGAAGACAGGCTAACCTCGTCAAATACTACTGTAAGCCCTCCAGCTATGGTCAGCAAAATAAGACGTCAAGTTATTTAAACTCTTGGCAATACAACCAAAGACTTAAAAAAATAGCCCCTTCAGCCATGTTATGTTTCAACAACTTTTGCATCTAGATGACGTAGAACCTCATTCTCTACTACTCCTTTCAAACTCTTCTGAAGATCTTCCAAGAGTTCATTTCTATTTCAACTTTACAGACCTGTCAACAAAGAAGACTTTATTCCAGACCACCTCAAGCATTTAGCCTTGGAAATCATCAATAAAATTCCCAAAACAGACATTAAAATTTACACTGATGGCAGCAAAATCAATAATACAGCAGGGAGTGGGATTTACATCGAAACCCTTCATCGCAGAGTCTCTTTATTCCAACGTAATCCTGACTTTTGCTGTCTTCAGAAGTGAACTCCTCGCAATTGAGAGTGGTCTTGATGCGGTTTCTGAAGAGAACTACTTTGGTGATGTCTGGATCTTGTCAGATAGCCGCAGTGCGCTTCAACATCTTAAAAATTGATTAAATGCCGGAGACCGTGCAAGTATTTCGATACACAATAAGCTCAAGACCCTCTCTCAACATCATCAAATACATCTTCACTGGTTGCTATCACATGTTGATATTCACGGCAACGAAATGGCTGATAAACTAGCCAAAGAGGGTTGCTTTCAAAATACCCCAACCTCTACCAAACTGACCTATCAGGAGCTTTTATCCGTCAAAAAAATCTGCCATCCCCAAAAACTTGCTTGTTCCTCCATCAAATAACTGGTACAAGGAGCCTAATCCAGGTTTCTTTCTTTCCATCTCAGGTGATAGGTCATCCCATACTTGCATTTCGCGGTGTGCCAGCGGACACTTAAAATGTCTTAAGTTCTCTGGGCGAAAGAAATCCTTTCCCCTTTGTCCTAAATGTCAACACTTCCAGTCTATTCCTTCTCACATCCTTGAGTGCCTTGACCTCAGTGTTGGGGATATTTATTCATCTCCTTGGACAGTCACCGACCATCTCAGAATCAACGGTTTATTTGATCTAGTCTGAAACCGACAGACCATGATGGAGATAAGAAGAAGATTAAGTAATGGACATTAATATATCATTTAAATCACACATTATGACTTAAAATATCAATTTCCTCACGGTTCTTCAATTTTTAATGTTAAAATTTTATGCCTCTGTAAATTTTTAAAATAAAGAGGGATATCAGAAACTTTTCGTTCACAATTGGATCGACTAAAAATTTGACGAAAGTAATTTTTGGGGTTTTAAAACTTTTTTCTAACAAAATTATTTTATTCTATTATGCTTTCATTTTTGCTGGGAAAAATCAACGGCAACTATTATTTCATGACTGTATCTAATGTGTTGGCAAAAATGTTTTCTTGTGAATAAGCGTCCTCTGCGTTAAATAAATCGCTTTGTGGAAAGCTAGGAAACGCTCCTCCTTTCTTGAGTCACCTAAGGCCTTTTGCTTTTTCTCCGATGAAATCAAATTTATGTGCCGCTTAATTTCTTTGCGGCCTTTTGTTGACTTTTCACGATAGAAAATCTCGGCGTAAATTAAATTTTGAGTATTTATTTTTTGTGTACTTTTTTCTCCCTACACCACTTTTGAAGTGCCTCTTTGTTTTTTCCTGGCGATGGAAAACATCGTAATTTCTGTCACGTAAATCGCGATGGCACGTTTCGGAGATCCGAAAGTTACAAACCCGTAAATGCGACCACAGTTCAGAAAGACACAGAAGGCTGGAGGTTGTTTTCTTTGTTTACGGGTTTTCTCCTTTCTGCGTTTGTGTATCAATGATATTATTTCGAAGTTTTCCTTGTTCTTTTCCGCCATCCTTAAAGAAATTGGAAATGGATAGAATTCCGAACAAGGCGTTCATTCTTAATTCTAGATATATATTTGCAATTTATATTTATTAAGGATTAAAAAAACTAAAAGTAAACGTCAATATGGAATTTTTTTTATAATACCTTGAAGTTTTTTTTAATAAATGTTACTATATTTTAGAGAAACAATCGTTTATTTTTAGAATTTGAGATTTTAGTTTTTTGAAAAATTAGCTTTACAGAAACAATTTCATATGTTTATAATAAATCGCTCCACGAATTCAACCTTTGATTATAATCCGTTCATATCTGGGATTTGAATAGTTTCTCTAAGAAGACAGATTCACTATAACCTTTATTTAACGAATTATTTTATCCTCATTTTTTCAAGCTCATTCTTGAACCATTTGTTAAGTTTTGGTACAGAATAAAACTAGAAAGAAGGAAAAAACCTTTCATAATTAATTAAAAATCATTTAATTTATTAAAATTAATAATAAAAAAATTGTAATGTTTCTTTTAATTGACATTAATTGCTTTCCTTTGAAAATACATTCATCGTGTTCTTTCAAATACTGTTTGAAAAAAAGTGGTGATATCATCCGTATTTGAACTGCACTTTATTATACCGTCGGTAAATAAAATTATAAAGTTCAAATCCCGTTATTGTAAATTTAAAAGTGTATTTCTTCATATTTAGAAAATTCAAGTTTTCTTAAGTTGTGAATTAAATCCTCATGTAGATCCGTATGAAAAAATTTTAAGTCTGCACCTGTACTATTTCTCTAAACTTCCAATAAATAAGAGATAAAGAGGAGATTCCGATAAATAAATATACGAGTTTTCCTTTTTCACATGACGTTCATAAGGGCTTCAGGTTTTTATTTATTTTCAAAGGTTTGGGATACAGCAAAATCTTTTCATTGGATCAAAATCTGAGGGTGGAGGTGGGGGTTATTTTTTACCCCAAAAAGAGAGGTGCTTAGTGAACCTGCAGGAAGGATTTCTTCAGTCTCGAATAAGAGTGCTGTCCACTCGATCCCACCAACAATTGTAAGGCTTGGTTAAGTCACATAACAATGAAGGGCAACGGTTACTTTCAATTAACCTTTGACTTTCATTTAGCACTTCTTCTGAATCTATTGTTGGATTCCTGGTATGCGATAGTATTTCCAGATAGAGTCCGATAATCGAATTTGTACGTAAGACTTTTTTTTCCTGACCGATTGAAATCAAAGTTGGACACAGAACGCTCTTTCAGTCATAAAAACCACATATCAAATTTGATATATTTATATCACTGCATATAAATCATAACGTTTACACGCTTATGAAAGTACAGATCGACAGACGTTCAACTTAATGTTGAGTTAGACTCAAAATGTATAGATCTCTACCACAGATGTTGAATCTGTGTGCCGAATTTTATTTATCTCTTTTCGTTTTGTTGTTCCCGTTATTGTATTCAAACAATTGAATTGAAGAACTCTTTCTTAATGGATTTTGCTCAAAATTCGATATAAATTATCAAATTTAATGTAAAGATCGTCTAATTAAAAACGGTTTTGAGTCATCTTTGTCACAGGCAGACAGATGGACAGTCGTAATGCCAAAAATGTGTTTCTCAAAATTAATGAGACCTAAAAAAAATGCTTGTTCGAATTTTTTGACATCTCTAGACTTTGTATGCAAGAAAGTAAATTGTTCTAAACGTTGAACAGTGTTAGAGTGCCAGATTTAGTTTGAATTTGATGAACTGACTACTTGGACAATGAAAATATTATCTGACGTATCTTGAAGGACAAATGATAGTGGAAACGTTTTTAAGTATTTATTATACCCTTAGATCGTATACCTCATTAGATTACAGATGATATATACTGTATCGAAAGAAATATATCATGTAACGACATTGATTGTTCGATACATTGTGAAATAATTCTAAGCATAGATATTTTCGCTCTATAAATGCTAATTTCGTAATAAATATTCAAAACAGCTGAAATCGTCTTCTGTCATCTGAAGGTAATCCACTTGTTAACGGGATTAAAGTCACATTTCTACTGCTTCCTTGTAAATGGGGATTTTTTTAGGGGGACCATCAAGAATTCCTTTTTCGGAATTTTATGGCATCATGCCCGTTTGAGGCGGGAGTGGGAGTACTCGACGCGCTGTCTGATTATGATGATCTCCTTTTGTACTCTTACGGCATTTGTCGTGGGTTGTTTGCATTTAATGATGAGGTGTTGCTTGCTGATAGCGCAACATGTTATTTGGGACTAAGGAGGATGCGCGGTTGTTGCTTTGTAATATACTGAAAGTATTTATGTTTTTGTGGATTTTACTTTCTCCAATACCTTCACCTGCGGTAAATTGAAACGTTAAGCTCATAGATTGAATCATTTAACACATTAAAGGCAGGGATCTTGACGAAAGAATGCTGGGTAACGCGGCGACCCCCCCCCCCTCGTTTTTAGTCCCAGAGCGGGTGATATTTTGTGTAATCATAAAAAAATTTAGACTTAAAAAAGTTTCTCTAAATTCTTAAAACTACATGAAATATTAAAAAAGAACTAAACACAAATTACAATGTAGCGCAATGCAGCTGCAAACCGTACTAATACGACTCCCGCCTTTAAGCTACAGTCGTGATAAATAGTATTACTGCGACTCCCGCCTTTAAGCTACAGCAGAGATGCATTGTATTACTACGACGCCCACCTTTAAGTTACAGTCGAGATAAATCGTAGTACTACGATTCCCGCCTTTAATGTGTTAATAGAAGCGTGTGTTATATAATGGCATTGATAACATTCTCTTATATAGTTATCGAATAAAGCATCCAATCAGTTCTAATTTAGACAAAATTGAGCAAAGTAAACTATTCGGGACGACCTGAAAGTCTTGAGACTTCAGCTGTTTCATGTCCTATCTTTTATAACTCTATATACCAAAAAAAGTCGTTCACCAACTTAAAGGCAATGTAATCAATATTCTACTGCCAAATATTTCTTTTGCTTATATGTTATTAACTGTAGTTAGAGTCGAACACTCGATTATAAGAAAAGATAACAAGCCAAATATTTAACTGCTGCACGTTTTGAATAATACGTAGTTTGTTTAATCGAGATTCAATAAATTCTGGAAAAAATCAGCTACCTCCTTTACTATGGAGTTAATAAATTGAACCTTGTTTTAAAAAGAAAACATTTGAGCCATACATATAAAATATTCCTTTCTAATGCGAGCTCAGCAATTTTTCACCTGCCATTAAATTAAATCGCATTCGTAGCCCGGGGGAGTGTCGAAGACTGATTACTACTGCCGGCTAAGAAACCTTTATGAACACGAATTATTATCTTACATCTTTTCTACGCTGATCTTTGCTCCATCGATTAAGAAAGCTTTTCCTCCTTTTCAAGCAAGATTGGAACTTCCTATGCATATCGATACTAGCATTTCCAAAAAGGGAATATCGCGACTTGGTGAAATGGTGCTCTAAATGTTACCGAATTCTCGGGTCGTGCATTTATCTTCCATCCCTGCATTTATGAACTACGCATCTTTGAATAAATATACTTAAGAGAGAGAAACCATTGTTGAGGGAGTCAGAAGAGTTTCTTAACTGAAAGTAACAATCATAATTATTCCGCTGGTAAGAGAGAAATTTCAAGGAATCGTTGGCAACGTGTCGTTTGATGGAAGTAAATATACCGATGAAACAATAAAATCGAAAATTGATGAATTGTAAAGAATTTAAAATAAATGAGCAAACTAAAAAGAAAAAAGAGCATTTTAATTCAGTTATATATTTGATTGGGTTCAAATCGTTAAAGTCCATTTCGAAATAGCCCCCTTTGACATATATACACTCAATTCAAAGAGTATTTCGGTTATACAATCATATTGGAACACATTTTTGGACATCTTTAAAAGCATCTCTGTCATCACCAAATTAATTATGGATGAATCTACTTAATAAGACGTAGCTCAAAATTCAAACCTAACACATATAAAAAAGTCAAAATAGTGTTGAATCATTAAGCAAACACATTCAATATATTGTAGAACAAAATGTTGTAAAACCACAGTCTGTCCATTGTGGCATGCATTTTTTTCTGCAAGATCCAACTGAGCTGGGAAATAATTTTTGAATCAAATTTGTAGACTGATAATCGTAGAAATTTCTTCGATCAATTTAAAATTCTTGTCCACTTATTTTTTTCCGATGGAAGCATAAATGTTTTAAGAATTCGTTTTATAAATCTAAAAAATAGAAAATCAAAATCTGCACTTTTCTAAACTCGGAATTAAATTTTACTCTAAGTCAGATTTTTTAGGGAGCAAATAAAATGTAAAGAGGCAAGAATTTTCAAGTTACTGTAACATTTATTTAACACTTAGTTATTGTAACACAAATAAGCATTTAAAAAAAGTATCGCTAAAATATTACGCTGCACAAAAAGGTTGCCAATTTCTTTTCATAAAAGGCTGAACGTTATGTAAAAATAAAGTTTTTAGTTACATGAATTTTATTATAGGTTATAAATTTAAGGAGAGTATTTCTTTAAAGAAGGTAAGTAAATGGGACCTTTTTTATCTGCTATTGAATATCATCTGACTAACCATTCTGCATCTTTATTGCATTAGATCCATATTCTTCAAGCAGCACCGAAGAAATATGCCCAGTGGGTTCTGTAGACCATAAGATTCTAGAATAAATTCTTTTGCATCACCTTAACACTCAAACTCAATCTACTGCATCGAAATCACACTTTTTCCGCCCTGAGCGAAAGAGAGTCGAAATCCCTATTTTCTACTCCACTTCCCACACAATGTCTGCACGACTTCTGGACTGAGCTTTAGGAGCCATAAAAAACTGTCTCCCCATCCCTGGAAGTAATAACTGAAAGTCAAGAATAATTTTTTTCCTGATCTGAAATATTTTTCACTTTCTCGTGTACGAAATAATAGAGAAAATATTTTGATAGATTAAAAAAAATTCCATCTCGTGATTTTGATGAATCTCCACGTCTCAAACCTCATTAAGTTCAAAAAACATATTTGGAAAAGATGTCTCTGTCCAACCTTCAACAAAGATTACTCAAAACCGCTTTGAGTTAGACGAGTGAAATTAGGTACATGATCTTAGCCCCAAGGTCATAGATTTCTATCAAATTTTGCCCAAAAGGCATTCAGAGAAAACTTGTCTACCTGGCTGTTCGAATATAATTTAACACAATAATTACAAAAAGATGAGACCAAAAAAGGTAAAATTCAATATACATATACAATATCTCAAAGTTCTGATCGTCTGTCAATCTGTATTTTCAGGAACACGAAAACACGATAATTAAAAAACTTAAGAGGTGAAGTATAATAAATTTGGTTTGTGATTCTAAGACCTCAATTATAATTAGAATTTTTTTGATTTTAATCGTTAAGAAAAATGCATCTAAAAGGAAATTCGACTTGAAAATACTATTAGCTGCATACCAGGATTAATCTCTTAAAATCTAGCCAATGGTCGCTCGGTAGCATCAATAAAATTGCTAAATTCATGCCAAAAGTTAATATTTTGTAATTATTGTACACCAATGCCATTCTAGGCACTCTAAGTCTTTCCCAATATCTATAATTTTTGAGGGGTTGAGGGATAATATTTTTATTGTTGAGTATGTGAGATCACTCCAATGGTTATAAGGAGTTATTTCTTCTTGTGAAGAATTTTTGATACTTACGTATTAGACCGTCGATCTTTATCGCCAAATTTGAAAGCGTTGCCAATGAGTTGCTAAAACGCCATTACTTTAAAAATTGGGCAAACCTTGACTGTGGTTCGCTGTTTTGTTGGTTTCGTAGAAGATCGTGAAGCGCTTTTTCTGTTTTGATTTTATTGAATTATTAAGCTTGATTAAAATTTGGGATTTGCCTGGGAACAAAAAAGATGGAGTGACGTATTTCCAAAATTATGGAATTATTCCATCAAAGATGACGTGTTCCAATGGACATGAGATGTGTTTATACTTGAAAAACGACAAACAATAGTGGTTGTGAAAAGCAAATATGGATATGGAAAGACACCTGGTTTCAAGATTCAAGACTTCTTTTTGTCACCGCCCACCGATTTCTTTACAGTTGAAGCAAAGAAATGAATTCCATAGAATGGGGAAAACAGCAGTTGAATATGGCTGATAAAACATCCATAAATTGGAACAATTAATATTTCTTTCTACCTAAGTAACTTGGGATAAAAGTACTTATGTATCTTTATCGCTAAATTTGAAGTCGTCTCCAATGAGTTACTAAAGATACATTAGGACTTTAATTTGTGTGTTTCCAATTGTGTCTGCAATTCTGATGAAAAAATGACATTAATTTTTATACATTTAATTTGTTGCTGTTCTGATAATTGTATCAATGACTTGTCCGACGAATGACACTACAGCAAAATTTTCTAAAAGTAGGCTGTTATGGGAATTTAATTTTTGTCGCATGTACACATGGTCCGGGTGACCTGGTGTCAAGTTCTCGGTTTCGCAGCAGAGGAGCTTCGGGTTAGAGACTGAATCCACAGATGAGTCCTCATGTAAGCGGTTTTAGTGCAAGCTAAATCTTTCGGAGCCAAACTTCCTCCCGCTGATGTGGTGTGGCAGTTTGGAGAGATGGTGCTAGATCAGGTATCGTTCGCGGTATCTGACCGCGGTTCAAAATCACGAGGTTCGTCCCAAAATAGCTCTAATTTAGCTTTAAAATCGGATCTTTATATAACTAAACTAAAAACACACGCACACAGATAGATGAAAAAACTAGCAGCCTCCTCTTCAATGGATTTCGATTAAAATCTACATTTTAAGGGCAAAGACCCTGTAGCAAAGTTGGTATGTAATTTACCATAATTTGAAGATTTATTCAAATTTTTTGATTAAAATTTCTAGCCATATCTGTTTTTTTTAAATATATTTCATATACGAGAATATAAAATATCTATTTAACATGTCATTGATTCAGCTGAAAATGAATCATATTTTTCATTTGTTTTTTCAACCATCATAAATTTAAATAAATGCAAAGTAACAAAAATATATCATGAAAAAATGACGATATACGTTATATGTATATTCAACAAAGTTTAAATAATCATGTTCCTCTTTATTGCACCTATTGTAAAATATCACAATAGCAACTGGGAAGTATCATAATAATTCAACCTATTGCAATGAGTCCTCTTTCATAACTTAATGTCAGTTTGAGATTGAAAAACTCATAGTATTCGAATTATTGTGAGGCTCATTATTTTTCATAATATTTTGAACGTAATTATCTCTTTAACAACAAAAGAGAAATTAACTACTGCATGCTTCGCTTTCTCAATGTTTGGGATTTAAAATAAGTTATATTTTAAATTGCTTATATTTAGATTTTTAAATGCTTACATAGCAATAATATATTTTTAGTGATGTGTATCCATTTTTACTGTAATTCTAATTCCTCTTCTTCGGTAATTAGAATAAGAACAAATTCTAATCAGTTCGAAATATCAGTGAGAAATTAAATCAATCGTATTTTATTCGACATTTAAGTAGCCATTTGGAAAAGAATGAAACGAACAAATCGGCGTACAGTGGAAAGAGAGTGGCCAATATACAAAAGGTAATATGAGTAATTAAAAAAATATTTTTAACTTTTTTAAAATAATTTTTTAGGTGTAATGCATTTTATTCTATCAAAATATATCCAAATATATCTTGTATGAAATCACCGTAATATTAAGATGGTTCAATTCAGTTTTTTAATAAGTGGACTGTAATCTTATTTAAATTCAGACGAAAATTCGAATTCCAACTTTTTTTATCTAATCAAGGTTCAACCCACCTCGTAACGATTCAAAACGAAAACAGTTCTATGCTTTCAGTAGCTGATGCCAAGTCAGCAAGGTTACCAAAAATATAATCGCTGATGCCAAGTCAGCGCATGGTTGCAACATTTTAACAAAGAGCGCCAACGAAGTGTTAACAATATCCACAATCCGTATCTGCAGGAAGAGAAAGGTTGACGATTGCTAAATGAGATTTGAAGTGTCCTCGACCGTGCCATTCGTTCCTTTGAAGGGGCGGCTTATCCATTAGAGCGGTCGTCCATTTATCTTCTCTTAAAGGTCAACATTTCGCAAAGTGGAAGTTCTCTCTTGATGATCTCCAACTATGCCGACGCAGGGGCGAGACTGACACGGGCGTCCGGCAACAGGTTTTGATAAGCTTTATGAGGCGGAAGGACGCCACGCTTCCACCATTACGCTTAATGGACGACTTTGGGCAGCAGGGCGTTTCTTTAAACACTAATGTAGCCAATCAAACTTATGTATGTATTTTGGAAATAATTTAATAAAGTCCGGCCTTCTTAAAAGAGAGGTTTTTCGTGAGTGAATGCAAACTTACACAAATGAATGATGCTCGTATGAAGATATAAGAAAAAAAAATTCCATTCGTATTGCTTTTATAAAGCACACCCGTGAAAATAATGCAATCATAAAGTACGAGATCTGATGGCATAAAACGGATTAATTTCTCGTTATTAATTACATCTTCTTTGAAGTAGCTTTTGGCTGCACTGAATTGACGTTTTTTTACTTATCAAAATATGCCTTTGAGTTCGTATTTTTTTAAAGCAATTAATGAAATCAGCCGATAATTTGGCAAATGTAATTTTATATGAATCAAACTTTGTGAAACTAAGAAGTCACACATCATTAATGAGTTCATTGGTTTTCTTATGTAGAAAACTGGGGAAAAAACTCTTTTTGATTGCAGTATTGCGGGGAAACGATAATAGAAAATAAAAACGCGATCAAATTAATTAAATCTGGTATTTTTTGTAGATCCTCATTTGAAAGTTCTTTCAGTCATGGGACTGATATCCAAACCTCTTTGAAAACTGGAAATCTATATGACATGCAAAATGTGAAAAATTTGTTATTTTAGAAAAACCGGCTTAAACATTTCCATTAGTAAGGGCATTAGGAAAATCTTATTGAATAGTTGGACATTTACTTTTAAAATTCCATTACATTATCTATTCTTGGCCACAATTCATTCCAAAGCCTGTAAATGTTACTCTTAATATTCTAATATAGTACTGGATAGGTCAAGTAGAAATCTGTTGTCTACATTAAAATATTTTGCTAGAAATCGATTGTCTAGATTAAAATATCGGGGGCTATTATTATGTACACCGATGGAAGGAAATCGGATTCAGGAAGAACGGGTAGCGGCGTTTTTGTGAAAATTAAAGATAAATCCTTTGAATATAGATTTAGAACTTTAAAACCCTAACTTTAGTTCAGTTTTTTGCTGGGAACTCATTGCCATAAATGAAGCCCTGGGCCTCGCCCTGGACTCTGGTGTCGGTGATGTATGAATCTTGACTGATAGCAGATGTTCCATTCAATGCTTGAGGGATTGGCCATGCATTTATGATAAATTGGGGCAAGATATTGTTGCCAAATTGGCTACGTTGTCCCAGGTAGGTTCTGTGCGCTTACAAGGGATTCCTTCTCATGGTGGTATCCATGGCAATGGTGTCGCTGATCGACTTTCCGTCGAAGATAGTAAACTCTCTAATCCACCATCATCTGTTTTAAAAGTCTGAGAGATTCATTCCCTGTTTATTGACAAAGTCAAATCAATTTGGAGGATTCCTCCTGAACACGATTGGTACGCCGCAGAGCGCCCTGGTTTATCTTTGCAGAACACCCGCTCAAGACTTGCCCAATCTGTCTTAGCTAGGCTAAGGTCTGGCCACATTAGAAGTCTGGTCTTCGACGGTCCTAACAGGACCTTTTCTACTTGCCCTTGCTTGGCTATTGCATCTCCCTCTCATATTATTTCTTGTATCGGTACCTCTGTGAGACAATTATCGGATGAGAGCGAGAGCGTTTTTGACCTTTTGGTACGGCTCTTTTGGACTTGGTCTAGGGGTTTAGACTAAGGGGATCAGCAACAAAATATCTTGCTGACCAAACTGAACTGGATCTTGTTGGTAAAGAAAACTTCAAATCCAGTGACTACCACTCCTGGACCATCCAGAAAGAAAATTAAACTAATAGTTATTTAAAAACTGTGACGAAACAAACTCCCGTTAATATTGTGACATTCTGCAATGAATAATAATTTTCAAAATCGCACTCATTTGCTAAATGAAGACATTATTGAAACATGATTTTTTTCCCAAAATTATCTTTTGTTAACCTACGTTAAAATGAAATTATTCTAAAAACTTATGTATCTATTTGTATCACACTCGCATTTTACATTATGAATGGAAATAAAATCTGAAATTATGCCATATTCTTTTTCCATTAATTTTTCAGAATGGTGAAAAGGAATCGCGATTAACCCTCTTCGTGTATTCATACTATACAAAACATTGTGTTTGGCTTCGTAGTTTAGTAAAAAGACGCCAGCAAGCATCTGGAACATCTTCCGCTTGACACTTTATCTCTGGAATTTCATCCATTGGTCATTTTTATTTCACAACTATATCAGATCTCATTTATCTAGACATGGATGTTTTCAAATGACCACATCAACTTGTGTCTATACATACAGACGAAATTTTTTTTTTATTCAGACCAAAATTTGATACGTTTTGTTCCTTATTCTTGCCTTTCGCATCCTGGATGGTTAGATAAGTCATCACTCAGAAAAAAAATAAAGATTTGAATACTTTCGAAAATTTGTAAATTTTCCTTACTTGTTTTCCTCTTGATAATCAAAATGCCACTTCGATGTCACCAAAAAATTTTTTTTTGTTTATATGTAAAAAGTTTATGTACAAAAGTTCGAAATTTTTCACTCGAAGAATGTAATCGAATGTAATAGTTTGCGGTGAAATATGTAACAGAAGTTAACATCTGAATCGAGGCCGCATTTGGAGCTTTCCCAAAAAAGAAAACTGACAGCTGGACAGATCGATATATTCTAAACTAAAGGCTCATTTTCTTTAACGATGAGCATTTAAACCGTCGTTTTTAGAAATGAGAAGGTATTATAAACTGAGAGATAATAGGAGCTCCTTAAAATGCCAATTTTTTCGCTTTTATTTGGATTTCTCTACTTAATTATTTTTACCTCTTTTTTTTAGTGAATAGCCGGTGGCCACAGTAGTAAATGACTAACAATAATTAATTGTAAATACACCCTTGAATAATACGCGATTGTGGTTTTTATATTTATATTCATTAGCCACGGACAAATTGAAGTTTTCGTATATCATTATTTTTTTTTTTTTGCCTTATTCCACTTCTGCATGTGATAGAAATCACACTTTTTTTTAAAGTCTATAAAAAAATGGGAATAAATGTACATATTATAGTTTTATTTTGATTCCCACTTTATTGAAAAGAATGCTGAAAGATACATTTCGTAAAATTTTTCTTGAATTTAGATATTACAATTAATAATGATTTAGATATTGAATTAATAACTTTATTTAATTCTAGTAAATTAAATAAATTATGGATTTTTTAAATTAATAAGTTTATGAAACATTGAAAAAAAGGTACCAATTCCCGAACTAAGGCTGAGCAAAAATAAAGTCTTCTCTCATTTTCACAATAATATGTTTTTATGCATTAAAACTTTTAAATAAATAACTACTTATTATTTGACTGTTTAACGGAATAAAGATTTTTTTTTTAATTTTCAAATATCAGGATTTTAGGTAAGAAAGAAATCAATTTTATGAAGAAATATGGCTAACGGTCAGAAACTCATGTTGTAAATTAATGTTTTTACTTCTTTATGGTTGCCAATGTGACAGATGTTTCCAAATGTTTTCCTTTATCTTTCTAAACAGCTTCTTCACGAATTCTCCAGTCAGAATCATTTATTATTGCTTGAAGAAAAAGTAGATCCTTAGTTCTATGAAATTGCCTAAAGTCAAGTTTATGTTTTAAACAAAATTGACTGATTTACAGGACCGCCTTTCTAGAAATGGACAATAGTTTCGAGTTCGAAGCAAGAGATGGCCAACTCAATACAGTTAGAGTCTGACAAAGTTCATTCATTTTAATACAATTTGAAAAATTCGTTAAAATTTGAGAAATGAAATGAAATTTGGTTCGTTAAAAAATCATTTTTTAATTAGTAGTTTGAAAAATGTAAAATTTTGAATTTTCATTTTTCCTGTGAGATAAAGGCCTCCAAAATGGCTCAGAATTTATTTTTAATCAATATTTTAATAATTTATACGCTTTTGAAATAAGACAGCGTTCTTTTTCTTTCTTTCTTTCTTTTTTTCTTAAATGAAAAATTGTTCAATTCATACTCGTTGTTTAAGAGTGGCAAAGGTGCTTCATTTGTATTAAAGAAGACAGATAAAGGGCAAGCATGGTCACTTAGTGATATATAATGCCGCTCTAGGAAAAAGAAATGAAAAACATGTCATTATGAAAATGCTTATGGAATTGATCTTATCATTCTATGTCGGTATCAAATAAATACAACGGAACTTGTGGAATGCCCTTTTCTGAAAAATGACGTGCAATTCATTCATCATTTTGGTAGGTGCAAATACATGAGGTAATCTAATAATTTAAAAATATGCACATCAGGCAGTTCACATTCAATTCCCTTCTATGCATCATCTTCGTTATAAATGTCTGTTCTATTTGTCACTGATTTATGCTTTGACGCTTTGATTAGCTTGTTTCTCCAAGTAGGAAGCATGGAATGGATAAATTTTAATTTCAAGGAGGTTGGCACCATTTAAGCAAAAAATTGCTGATCAATCTTGAAATATTTATTGCATTTAGAATATTTTTCCGCAATTTTTTTTCGGTTAGCATAAGTTTTGCAGTTACAATAAATTATTCGTGTAGGAATTTTACTTTCTCATGTATGAAGTATAGAGAAGGTATTATAATAGTCAAAAAAAATCAAACTCTAATTATCTACGTCTTGGACATCCCCTGGCTGAAAAACACACTTTTAGCGTTATATCTGTTTGTCAGTGGCAAAGATAACTGAAAAACATTTTGAGCTAGATGGGTGACATTTGGTAGGACATATTGCAGACACCCATCAAATTTTGATCAAGGGATTGACCATGTTTCGATTTCTAATTTCAGAAGCTTAAAAAACGCTATAGGTAAATGTATTGAATTTTGTATGAGATTTTATGACTACAAGAGTACTTCTGTATCAAATTTTGATTTCTATTGTTTGGCAAAAAGGAGCCCTGAAACACAAATTCAACTTCCGATATTATTAACGGCATGCTAGGGATTAATCAGAAAGGATCTCATATGCCGGCTTTCTGGCACGGAGGTATCGCGTCTTCCTCGTGTTCTGGGAGTCCCGGGTTCGAGCCCCGGTTTGGGCATGGTTGTTCTGTGTGCTATCCGTGAGATGTGTGACTGTGCCCCCCCCCTGTAAAAGGGGGTTGTGCAAGCAAATGTCGTGAGCGTGCAACTAAGTCGTACTCTTGGCCCTAGTTGGCGCTACTTTAAAAACAAGAGACGCTCCTTTCGGTTTAAATCTGCTCCTCTATCAGCAGGGAGCTTGTCTATGGCAAGTGCCATAAGTAACAACAACAGGATCTCATATCATTAAAATAACGTCAAAAGTCACTGTTTCGTTGTTATTGTACGCCAATGCCATGCAAGGCATTCTCTGAAATTACACCTTCATTACAGGATATGCGGGAAAGTTTTGAAGAGAACACTCCGACTGGTTTCTAAATGAACCTTTCCTATCTCTACAGCAATTGCATCTTTATCTCCACATCTTCTTTCACTTAAAGAGATTTTATTTAAAGACAATTAGATCATTTTGTAATGAAAGCAAATGACTGCTTTCGACGATTTGGCAGCACTTTGGGCTATAATTTAATAAAATCTCTCCATCTCAGTTGATGAGTTACTTCCATAAAATATCTTTTTTATACGCGCATAAGTAACGCAAAAAAAAGAGAGAGAATTAGATAGTTATGGTGATGAATGGAAACATTAAGCTCTCGGGCATATAAAACGATAATGTATACTATTATGTATGAATCGGAAATGAATGCTTACTCATATATTTCATCTTTCTTTTTTCAATGAAATCGAGAATATCTGTTTTAATGCGTTGGAGTGGAGAAGGGGAGGAAGGAGTGGACGCCGGAGTTGAGAAAGTAGGTCATTACATTTTTGGTTGTCAGAAAAACGTCCGATACATCGTTTCTCAATTTTCTCCTCGGCACATCGATACAAAACAAGGAAGCGCCGGAAATCGATAGCACCACCACTACTACATGGAATATCGATTCCTCGTCCATTACTCTTCTCTGAAACGCGATTGGAATTCCACAAGTTCTACTGCTTTTTGTGAGTGATTTCGAAAACGACCCGAATATGTGAAATTTTTCATAAAAATGAATCCAATTAATTTGCCTCGATCTTTTTAGATTTTTTTTTGTTACACTGTTAGTATTACTTCATTCGATGGCAGATTTCCATCTAGGCTCTTTCATCAGCTGCCTTGGCTCAATAGGCTGAAAGGGACACAATTAGCACTTTAACAGGCGTAATTGGTTCAGTTTTTAATTGTTTCATTATTCTTTCTTAGTTTTTAGAATACTCGTAAATGGTTATCTTTTTCCTCAAAAACATTTCGTACAAACGGCGATGCATAGCAGCCTAAACACATAACAGATAAATAAAAACAAATAAATGTGCTAAAAGTTATTGAAATTAAAATAGGATTAACGTAAACACTCATCGATGTATTTTGAATGTGTTGAAATATGAAACTAAATGGGTCAGGCTATTGAAGAAGGAGCCTCATGGTATGTACTGCCCACGAAATGCCTAAATCCGCCACTAATTCCATTGCCCGGATGTCTAACTAAGTTCGAAAAATTTATAGGAATTTGGAAATAAATTTAAAAAATTAATTAACGTGGTTTTAAAATAATAGAAAATTTGTTAAAGAGCAATCGTTTTCTTTAAATTCATCTAAGATTATCTTTTATAAATAATCTCATTAAAAATCCTTTATTTACCTTGGAAACACATATATGTAATGATATTTTAAAATCTAATTTTAATAATTAATTTTAAATTAATTATTAAATGGTAACTAATTTCCAAATTTTTATCTTAATTTAGTCCGTATTAACTTTTAAAATGGTATCTTATTTCAAGATTTAATTCCACTTTTTTTTTTCATATCTGCTACACGCTCAGTATAAAACTGCTATATCAACATTTTCTCACATCCTAAGTCGTAGGGTAATACGTGACACATTCTTTTTAAAACCTATATTCCCATTTTCATAGTCCACACGTTGAAGAAATTCCTATTAAAATTTCAAAATAAAATTACCGAAGGAAACATATCCATCTCTTTTGCAATTTTAACACTTTTATCTCGATGTGAACGAACGCCAGGTTCCCCGTCGCTTTTTGTATATAAAATGCCTCCCAGATAAATCGGAAGTTTAAAGAAAAACAAAATTCTCAAAAGTGTCTTCTATTTGGTCACGCAACTGCTAAAATATGTTTACATACTCATATCATTTGCTTGAAGAAGAGTATTACGGCATAAAGAAATCCAAAATTTTATTTCAGAAGTATTTCAACTTCGCCTGCTTAAACCAATATATCATAAGGCATGAAGGTTTTCATTTGCAATGCGTGATTTCCATTCCAGTGGAAAATATTAAAACTGTGTGATACGAATGTCTCTAAGTAATATGCCTGATGTTTAGATCTCAGCGGCGGGGAGAGACCATGAAATAGATAATTTTATACCGTGTCTCTTTGTTTCCATGCAAACAATATACAAAACCATATTCGTGTGTAGATTCAATGCCGTCTTCCCCGTTTTTAAAGATTTGTTTGTATGTACCATTCCTTTTATATGTTAGATTATTCAAACTAATAAAAGCATTTTCCGATAGAATAATCGAGAACAGTCATTCAAATTGCAACCTTATTTTCCGAAATAAGCCTTCTGAAAATAATCCAATATCGATTTGTTCGATTGTTTTATCGCTATAATAGTGTCCCAATGGATATAGCTCTTCCAAATAGTAAACTTTATTTTCTTTTTCCCATTGTGTACTTTCGGCGGTCACGCATGCAATTAAAAGAACGTCTCGACTTTGTTCCCTTTCGTGGAGAATTAAAGTGAAGGAAAGAAAACGATCAATCCCATCGAATATCGCATGGACGTTTACGAGAAGTAGTGGACAGACAATATTCCTCATTCTTAAAGATAGGAGAAAAGATACTTTTGTTAACTTCCGTATCGCTCGCATCCTTTTTATAAAACAGAGAAGGTCGATTCCTTTTGAATCGAATTTCTTCCACCCCCGTTAATGCGCAATTCCATTAAAAAGACCCTCCTCCCCTTTTTTTTCCTCAGAAAGAGGATAGCTTTCTTTACGCTTGGAATTTACTTCCAGCATTTCTGCCTCTTCACCACGAAGTTGCAAATCAGTAGCAATTAGAAACGTAAATTCAGAAGTGAGTTAGGTTTCAGTTGAAAGGGCCATTAAAAAAATGTTTTTCTTTTAAATCGAAAAGTATAAAACTGTACTATTAACGTTAGAATCCATATTTCCGAATGAGATCCTTTTATTTACTTGCTTTTTAGATATCCCTCAGCAATTATAACAGAGTTTCATCTTGATTATATCGCCAAAACATAGTTTCATAACCATAATTTGCTTTAAAAACTTTTTTTTTCAACTTCGAATTGTGATAGATATTTGAAATTCTGTTGGTGAAACAAAAAATATTAAATATAAAAAAATGCTGCCGAACATAGTGTTGAAAAAATCTGGATCAGATATGATCAAGGATATATGGTAAATGAAAAGGTGGATAAAACTAGAAAGGAAGCTTTAAACTTAGAAACCCAAGAAACATCTTTCGAAGAGTCCAAAATCCAATTCAGAAATGAGATTAAAGATTTAATCTAATTAATAGTAATTAATAGTAATAATTAATAGTAACTAATAATAATTAATTAAGGATTGGCAAGGGATATGGAATCATTCCTTCAAGGAGTGAACAACCTATCAAAATTTTAAAAACGTTTCGGTTAACCGAATTGAGGGTCAATTTTATCTTAACATAAAGTATAAACCGGGCCATGGTGTATTTTCTGAGCATCAAAGTCGTTTCGTAGACAAAACTTCGACTTCCCAGTGGGGCAATGAAGAAGAATGTGCACTCGGATGAGAATCAGATAGCCAAAAAACTTGTATGTCCTAATATGTAATGTAAAATGGAATATATTTTTTCTATTCTTTTTCTGTACCAATATACATTTTCTCTGGAGGGTTCTTTATTGTTTGTATGGGTCCAATGTTGTCAAGTATAGTTTCTTTCTTCGGCTGTTCCATCAAGTTTCCTGCGTGGTTTCTAGCTAGATCGGGGTATTGCGCAGTATTGTTATAGTACCTTCCACATTACTTCCCATTTAACATCAAAACTGACCATTGTCAAAGACAAATTCAATCAGGGGCATAATTAGGGGTGGTAAATGGTACCATAGGTCCTTTTAAATAGGCGCCCTTAACTGCTTTTAAAAATTAAAACTGATACGAAGGACAAAACAAATAACACATTGCAGCCATTTAAACGTACCTATACTACTGATGATGACGGAGAGCTGAAAAGCCCCGATGCCAATTGCCTACGCTAGAGACTTATGTTCGTATTTCTCATGCAGCTGATTCCAACGAAGGATAGTGCAGCTTTCTTTTTTTTAATCGAAAAGCAACACGAAAGATGGCCAGAAGTATTTAATTGTAAAAATAAATTAAAGGAAATCCGAATAGCAACCATGAATAGCCGGGACTTTTTTATGCAAATTTCATAAAAAATCTAATGAAATAAAAAAAATTATTATTATTTTATGAAATAGTATAAAAATTAACTTCACTCCTAGAGTTAGGTAATGGGGAAAAAATCATAATTACACATTTGTATAGAAAACATTAAAAACTGATAGGAATTTCAATACATACTATTGCAAATTATTCATAAAAATGTTTTTTTTAGCTTGTTAAATTTGGAAAAACGGTGGATGATTAATAAATCAGTTATTAATTAAAAATATACATTAACAAAAATTAGAGACATGTCTCCCCCTGTAGAGTAAGTTTGTGATATCCCTGAGTGTCTCATTGCCATGCGGTCGCTTCGTCGCTCAGACGGACGACGTTAGCAATGAAAAGGCTTTAATGTAATTTCAGGACGGATCGATTCCTTATTGCCATTTAAAGGATAGCTCGGGGCATCACGACCCTTTAAATGCGCCTTAATGGAAGGTATCCCGTTCTTCCCATTTGGAAATCAACGCGGGTTTGAATGTGCAACAATTTTTGGGATGGACTGCTGTGTGTCACGGAAGACATCAAGTGACGAGTGAGAAATGGACGCGGGGCACGCACGGACCATACCACTACCAATTGGTGCATTGAATACTCTTAATTCCATTTTTTGTGTGTGTCTTTGCGTTGTTTCATGACATTTTATTCGGAAATAGTATTTTATTTGATAATGTAATTGCCTTTTTGATTTCATGTTTGAATTGTTTGCCTAGTAGAACTTGCTCATTTCAAAAGATATGTATGTATATGCGTATAAAGTACCCCTGGAAAAAGTTAGAGTTCCGATAAATCTGAACTGATAAATGATTTAATTGAGGGTAAGGTTTATAGATAATCGTAGCTCACTTCTCCGACCCACCCTGAGCCCCTGAGAAAAATACGACTGGCTGGACTTTTCGACAGCATTGACGAGAGCTGAGGCTGTGTCTTAAGGGTTATCACCAACCATGGAACAACCTCTTATCGATTCTGTATCTCAACTTCACATCAATTCTGAGTCCACCAGGGCAGCGAGAACCAACCAAAGGCTTGTCATTCCCATATTTGCCTGGACATTCGGGAATATTGGGCAACGAAAAAGCTGACCAAGCCTCAAAAACTGCTTCACTAGCACTTGAAAATTTTGTCCCTATAAATGATGCTCTACAGTTTGTCAGGATTTAATGGTAAGAAAATGGCAGAATATATCGAATGAACAGCACTCCAATAAATTGCATGCGTTTCATCCTTCAGTCAGACACTCGAATATATAAAAATTTAATCGTAAAAAAGAGGTTATTTTGTCTCGTCTTAGAATTGCTCATACCAGGATGACACATAAATATCTACTCTGTTCCGAACCCCCTCCTACATGCCTACGTTGTCAATGTATTCTTTCGGTAAAACATGTCTAAATAGAATGTCCTAATTTTAGCATTAGTTGACTCAAGTATTTTGGTAAGAAGTATATAGCCTTAAACGACCTGCTGGGAAAAAATCCCCACCAAAACTTCTTTCTTTTTCTTAAAGATACAGATATCGACAAACTCATTTGAATCCTTCTTTTTAGAAATTTATTTCAAGCATCTTTCATACAATCCATTAATCTTTTTAATTGATGATTATAGAATGAAATGGTGCTGTTATCTCGTGTTTGGCGCAGCTTAGTCAGATATGGCTCTTGAGCCGTAAAGCACAACACAATCAACCAATCATCCCCATATTTGAAGTATTCCCCCTCCCGAAGGGCGGAAGGTTATAAATACTAGAGAAAATCATTTTTTGCCTAGACTTCACTTCTTACTTTTAAAACATATTTTCATATTTTTGCTGTGCATTCAGTCAACCATCTCAATTAAATGGGAACTAAATGTAAGATTTTGAGCTTTGACTTCATCATGTTAATTTTGCATCATCCTCACTATGAAATTTTTTATGCTCTCTGATTTTAAGAGGAAAATTTCCTTTATTACGGCGAACATTTTTTAGTGATTTTAAGTAATTTAGAGAATTACAAGCCAGCTATTCCAACCTATTGGAAGGCACGCGACTAAATGATCTGACCTCTGCGACAGCAACACAGGCAGGAACTATGGTTGAGTCCTAAGAGCCATCACCGGCTACGATACAACCCTTCCCTAAGGAAGTGCATTCCGTCATTGATGTGAGGAACCATATCTCACCCATTTTTGTGTACCCACAAGGGTTGCCAAAACCAACCTTCCATGCCGGAATCTCCTCGTCCTCAATTACGAAGTGCACCACCAATCTTCCAGGACCAATCATAAAACTGTCAATCAATATTTACTAAGTGGTTGTGTTACTGAAAAGGATCAGTTCTGGAAGAGGTTACAACATTTTAAATGTTATTTAAAAGTGTCAAATCTGGTGAAAGTTAATATGATGTTTTACACAATTTGGAATACTTTGACATGCTATTTAATACAATTTCATGCGTTTTGGTACTACCTGAATACTTTCCACTTTGTTTTCTATGAAACATGAATTGCTTTTCAATAAATTTATTCAAAAATATATAATAAAAATCAATTCCGAATGATATTTTTTCTCATATAAATTCTATATCAATTTTTAAACAATAATCTAGATTTTAGTAAATTAATTGCTTTACGTAAACACAAGAATTTGTATTAAACGAAAGAATTTTGGTTTCATAAGTTTTTGTTGTTGTTGTTTTGTTTTTGATTAGTATGTTTAATTCGATAAGTTCGAACGTTGAAATATATGCCACTTAAATATAGACAATTAAAAAAGGTTGTTTTTTAAGTTTGAAGCACAATTATGAGGTTAATGGTATTGGAATGATTTTTAAGGAGGAAATAGCTGTAAAAGCAATTCTTGAAATGCCGTGATTAGTAAGAAAAGCTTTCATCAACGGATGTTAAATGTCCATGTTATCTAAGTTTTTAAAAAATCAGTTTCACAATAGAAGCGCCATTACAAATTTAAAATTTTATTTTTATCTTCGTAGATTTTATTTCAATAGCGTTGCATTTTTTTTAATTCTATATTCTGATAAAGATAAACTATTTGCTCCTTATATAACTTTTCGTTTTGTATATGAAATATTGAAAGGACACAATACATAAGAACAGTGCAAAAAGAAGCAGCCTATTAAAACTGAATTACATTAATGTTTTTTAACCAATCATTTGTACTCGTGATAATCTGTTGAAGATGTTAGCTGAATTCAAATTTAATTTTCTTTTAGGTGCACTATTTATTAAATCCTAACCCAGATCTATTTCTAAAAAAATACAACGGAATTGAAAAAGGATTTTTATTAATATACAGGGTGATAATAATTTTAAAAAAAACCCTTCCCCTATATGTGAAACCCTAGCTGCCTATCCGTTCAACCAATCTAACCAAAAGTTCAGACATGGTGATTTGAAGGTATGCGCTGAAGATTGTGATGATTTTAAACAACGCAACAAAATATTCTTACTATTTTTTAACATCGATTTATAATGAAATTCATATATTACTAATATTAAATATCATTTACATAAATAGAGTCTTCCCACTTTCACCTAATCCAAAAAAAGAAAAAAAAAAACACTTCGAAGACAAGGGATACAAAATGAAGTAAAGCAAAATAAACTCAGTTTGTAGTCCATGTAGTATGTCAAGTTTATTTAGTATTTAATGTTTTTTTAGTGTTTAATTTTTTATTTAGTATTAATTTTAATATAGAATTTATTTAGTATTAATTTTAATATAGAATTTATTTAGTATTAATTTTAATATAGAA
>JAOUZG010032936.1:7856086-7871922 GCA_026289955.1 Argiope argentata | reverse complement strand
TATTAATTTTAATATAGAATTTATTTAGTATTAATTTTAATATAGAAAAAAAATTTGTAATCATTAAAAAGCTGATTTTTTGAAAACAAATCGAAAAATACCTTTTCCACCCTCTAAAGTATACATTTGCCAAATGTATAGAGTATATATTTGTCAGACTGTGTGGTTTGTACAGAGCCAGCATAAACACACTGAAGCAGAGAGACATAAGCTTTTTTCTTTAGTTTAAGCATCGCGATTCAGTTAAATCACCAATGCATTTTCCCGCCAAATATTCTTTAATTTTTTAGCAAACCTAGACTGATCACTCCCTATTTTTTTCAGAGACTTTTCACGATTTAAGGGATGTTTATGACAAGTACGCGAATGTCCATACGAATCTGTCCCGTAACCAGGGAAAATAAATATTAAACCAATACTCTGAAAGTTTTCTTTTGTTATACGATCTTTTCAATATTTAATGGTTATATTTTAAGGATATTGTGTGGCACCCCGACCTATCCAGAGACCTTGCAGGAAACATAATAGGGCTGCCGAAAAGCAACCCCACCAGGCACGAAGGAACAATTTATACGTAACAACCTCTAGCCCCTGAAAACAATAAAGGACGCTCTAAAGAAAACGCATATTGGTACAGAAAAAGAATAGGTGGGAGGGGGGAACGTTCTATTTCACATTACATATACGAAAAATTAAAAATGGATAAAATATGTTAAATGAGCATTAAAGTTTTACATTAGGAGTTAAAGACAAAAGATTTGGCAAAGTGCCCGTAATAGAGGATTTAAAAACTGAAATTTTTATGAGTTTTTCGAGGTCTAGGGACATACAAGTTTTTTGGCCATCTGATTCTCATCCGAGTGCACATTCTTCTTCATTGCCCCACTGGGAAGTCGAAGTTTTGTCTACGAAACGACTTTGATGCTCAGAAAATACACCATGGCCCGGTTTGTACTTTATGTTAAGATAAAATTGACCCTCAATTCGGTTAATCGAAACGTTTTTAAAATTTTGATAGGTTGTTCACTCCTTGAAGGAATGATTCCATATCCCTTGCCAATCCTTCATTATTAGGTTTAAAACCTAATTTTTGAGTTAGATTTTGGACCCAAAAAGATATGGTAGTTGAAATTGTTTTAACTGCCTTTAACAAGAAAACGTCCATTTTTGTTCTTCGATACTTTGCATTGGCATACTTACTCCCTTTTTTTCTATTTTATGAAAGCAGCATTATGAATTTGAACTAGAAATGAAACATTCGTCAATTTTCAGCCCTGAAATGTAATTGTGGTTTGTTCAAGTTACATAGATTTTTATCAATTGAATAACATAAAATAACGCATTTTTCAAGAGAATGACTCCTACTTTGTAGAATTAAACTCGTATTTGGGGAATCACTGAATTTATGATTTAAGATGGTTTTATAACGGAAAGTATTGTATTTTTATCATTAAAATTCAACGCTAAAAATATTAAAACATACAGTCGGTTTGTAAAATTCTATTTAATAATAGAATGTTGGAGTCTTTTTTTACCTCTTTAAAACAAATATATGATTTAAGTTTTAATATATATTTAAGATTTAAAACAAAATATAATTATTCTTGCCAAATATATAATCTAAGCCTTTGATATAAATTATGGTTTAGCGTCAAAGCGGGTGGATGATGTAACTAAGCTTAATTAAATCCTTTTAGCTTAAATCGTATCTGCAGAAAATTAGTTTATTGACATTGTGTAAATCCTTGTGCTATTTATTTGAATCACTATTTTATTAAAGCAAATGCTTAGTTTTTGATTCCTTTGGCATGTTTTATGTTTTAGTTTCAACGTATTTGTTTAATGTAACTAAGCTTAATTGAATCTTACCAACAGAAAACTATTGTAGCGACATTGTGCAGCACCTTGTGCTATTTTAGATGAAAAAAATTAACGAGATAAATTAGAAAAATCATTTTTCTAGTTCGGTACATTTTAGTATGATACTGTTTTTAATTTTATTCGTTTAGTTTTATTTTATTTTTTAGCTGCTTTTATGTGTATAGCTAGGCAACTTATTTTTTAATGTGTTTGATATTCTCGTAACACGAGTGAGTAAAATTTCAATTCTTAAAACAAAAAAGTGCTGTTATAAAATAAGTTAAGATATTTTTTAATGTTTAGAATATTTTTTTGCGGAAGTATAAATGGTATCAATAAAAATCTTATTTTGCAAATTAAAAAAGCAGTAAAAATTGCTACTGTGCAATAATTCTTGAAAAAAATATACAATATTGGTTCATTTTTGATTAAGAATCTAAATAGAATGTTGAAAAACTTTCTTTTGAAAACATTTAGTAATAGTTACATGCCACATTTGTTGCTCAAAAGGGCGTTCTTAAAAACATCGTGCACATTGCTGAGCCGTTGACACAGATTTTAAAAGCGTTATTAAGTAAACAGTACTTCTTTGATTTGAATCAAATAAAGGAATAGCACCACTTTAACTATCTTCATTAAATTATTGGCAGCATTTAATTGTGAAATATTTTTATCGTAAAGTGAGAAATCTAATCATTGGTGAAGTTGAAGGCTTGTATCAATTTTTTTAGTTCCCATCACTATTTCAAGAAATTCAGGACTTGCATTTTAAAATACAGCATTGTTTGATAAACAGCTAGAGCCGAAGATATTAATTTCACCAATAAACCACCCAGCATTACTAAAGAAGTTTTCTTACAGGCGTTTATTCAAGAAACCTTTTCTACAATCTGTCTGCCTGTCTCAAAACGCGTATCCACGAATCCTTTATATCATCTGTATAATACGCTCCGATTTCAATTACCGCGGGAGTCCTTCAATGTCATTATCTTTATCGGGTTTCGATCTCCAATTCCTTTTTTTCTCCTATCCTGGTGACAATTTATTTCTAAACTTCCGAACAATAAAAAGAAAGGGGGAAGAACAATGAAATATTCGATCGGCAAACACGAGCAATCAAGCGTTGCGAAACTTGCAAATTCAATTTGCATGTAAATGATGCTTTGGCAAAAAAAAAAATCTTCTGAAGAGTGAAAATAAAAGGAGAAAATAAAAAGAGTTCGATTCAGCAAGAAAATATCGATTTACGAAAGCGACAGACGAAAAATTGTGCTTTCTGTCGGTCATTAGCTAAAAATACGTCTCATTTATTTTTGGTTGGGAACGTGCATTTGAACTCACCTGTTTTAAATTAAAAGAATTAATTTCTGATTTTTAAAAGAAGTAGTAACTCTTTTATTTCCTTATTTAAATGGAATTTCATCTTTGTTAAAGTAGAATTTTGTAATCGATTTTTCAATCCATACTTTTGTCAGTTTTGAAATTTTCTAGCCTTGCGTATTCTCGATTTCGATGTTTTATTTAATTATTTTCATAACTCAATTGTGTGTAATTGATTAATCTATGTAAAATTTAATTCTATACGAATGATCCTTCCCAGTAATGGATTTCAAAAAAAATATTTTTTGATTCCGTATTATTTATTATCTTTGATAAGAAATTAGTAGTTGAAATTTAATTTTTTCTTCTTATTATAAAAATAATAGTGTGTTTTGAAAACTTTTCATTAAATTTGTTAATTTTTTTCAAACTGCACAGTTTTTGCCTGCTTTTAAAATAATTACATTTTATTTCCTTTAAGAAATCGAAGCGAATGCTAAAATCACAGGGCGATTGTATCTGTTCATGCCGTTCTGTTTTATACTGCATATGGCACCATGTCCTTTTAATTCTTGCGAAGACCTTTGCCGGTTCTAATATTAAACTAGTCTGGTACACTTATTTTCTGCAAGGATTGACTGAAGACTAATGCAAGAACTACTATAATAATAAATAGTTCATTTTTTAATATTTTTTTTACTTTTATCGTTTAATTTAATTCATAAAATTTTTTAACATGTTCTTTTATTAGCTTATTTAATGTATTGCATATTTATTTTATTTACTTTTTACTATATGGTCATTAATTTATAATAATTAGGAAATCTGAAATAATTTTTTTCGAATTCGCATTCTGATTATGCCAATAGAATAAAACTTGTAATTGAAAGAAATTATAGTTAATTCTGATATTGTTCAAATTAATCACTGCGGAATCATATTGAGAAAATTTTGATACTAAAATTGATTGTGCAAAATTTAAAAGCTGTAGAATATTTAGTATTGGGTACTGAGTGTTAGATCGTCTCTAAAATTTTATCTTTGCAAACAAGAAACATAAAATAAATTTTAAAAAGTAGAATAATCTAATTAATCCTTAATATTTTTGTAAAAGTTAAATTGTTGACGATTTCTGTAATAGATTTTGAAAGAGGCGAAATATATATAGTTGAGAAATATAAATTTTCCATTGTTTTCATTATACCCTCTATTTGTTGATTTCAGTTTTCAAAATATTTTATATTCCTTTATATCAGTTATCGATTCTTTAAATAGAGATTCATTTCTTTGGTTTGTGTACAACGTAGTGTAAAATTAATCTTTTCGATACTTTTCACACTTAAAATAGCTTTCTCTGGTGATGTCCTCTTCATTTACCCTTTGTTTAAATTCATGAGATTCACTTAAAACGACTCGGGTGTTTCTTCAAACCAGAATGTTTACCTGCCCGCGGACGTGAACATTGTTTTCAATTTCTTTCATTCCAATTGATATTTGAAATGTTTTAACCTACTTTAAAATACATCTATATATTGCCCTGCATTAAAAAATTATATACTTAAAATGCAATTCATAACTGACTAGTTTAGTGTTGTCCCATTTTTGTGCTCATTAAGAAGTGCATCCAATAAGGATCTAAAGAAATTGTTTTAAAACCAAATGGTTTTCTATTTGAAAAAAGGTAGCATTGCTGAGGATTGGACACTCGCCTGAAAATTATCAATTAATTAAGCAGCTATTTTCTTCAATTTCTTATTTAGTTTACGCCAACTCTAATTCATAGCTCAATTTCAAACGGAATAAAAACCATCGATAAATTCATTTCTAAAAATTACTTCAATATAAAGTTTGTTGTTGTTACTTGTGGCACTTACCTATGGACAAGCCCCCCGTTGATACAGCAGCAGATTTAAGCCGAAAGGAGCGTCTCTTAAAGTAGCGCCAATTAGGGCCAAGAGTACGACTTTAGCTACACACTCACCACATTTGCTTGCACATTCCCTTTTTACAGGGGGGGACAGCAGTCACACATCTCACAGATAGCACACAGAAGAAAAACATTGCCTAAACCAGGACTCGAACCCGGGACTCCCAGAACACGAGGAAGACGCGCTGCCTCTGTGCCAGAAAGCCGGCAAAATTGCGTATAAACATATTATAGAATCTTGAGCTCAATATATTTATAGAATTCAATTCCAGATACCCAAATAATAGAATATAATTTTAACTACATTTATAGATCAACTAATTATTTAGATCTGAAATATCGAAATGACGTATTGTCATCGATAGCACATTTTGTTACGAAATCGCAATCTTAATCGTAAGCTGTATGTCAAACGTTTTGATATATTTATTTAATGTCAATGTTTAAATTCACTTCCTATTTATGCTGATGCTGAAAAAAATTCAGTAACTTAATAAATTTTTGCTGCATTCTTTTTCTTTAATCTGATAAAATCCCCAGGCCGTTTCTTTTTTTAAAAAATAAACATAAGAGTGAGATAAGCAATGATTGATTCATGCGTAAATAAGTAACAAATTGACATAAGAGCTACTCCAAAAAATTATTCTTTGAGATCACAAACCGGGAGTTCCACACTACAACGCACAGAACTTTTGATTTCAGTTGAATTCTTGAGTTATGGACCCTCGTCTAGATCTCCCCCCGCCCCCGTTTTTCCAACTCTCTGAAGCTGAGGTGAGCTGTTCGAATCTCAAAATATTGAAAATCTGCAAGGAAACGAACCGTTTGTAAGGTGAGAGGATAGAGTGTTTTTTTTTTAATTCTTTGTAAAGTTTTATCACTTGAAATCAATTGAATATCAGCAAGTATTGTCGTTTATGGAAATCTCTTTATTGAACATGGAAACGAATGTTTTTGATATAATGATGAATAATTCGAGGTCAAGAGAAACGGAGTCGCACAATTTTTGTGCATAAGCCTATCTATGTACAGCTGATCACCATTTATAAATAGTACAAAGTGTTTAACTTAAAACGATTTGTAAAGAAAAACACGGAGAATTAAAATGTTAATAAACGACTTTGACTTTTACTAATTAAATGTAACAAAAGTAAACTCGTTTAAAACAATAATTTTTAAATTTTTAATGTTAATGCTAGTATATTACTAAAATAATTAACTGTTATATTTAGATCTTAAAATTAAGACATTTATGATTAAAGGGATTGTATCTTTATTGCTTATCTTGAGTACGTTTCTGATTTTATAGCACCCGTTTGCATTTTGAAGGTATCTGATTAAATAACCTTTAATCATCGCTTAACGTGAAAATTGTCTCCTATTATTAAACCATCACTATGAATCAAGTAATATTAACCGACTCATTTATGATAATTATTAGTATCATATGTAGAAATCCCACATTAATAAAACAATCCTTCAATGTTTCAGATTTTACTTCCC
The DNA here is from genome assembly GCA_026289955.1 of Argiope argentata. Classification (NCBI taxonomy): domain Eukaryota; kingdom Metazoa; phylum Arthropoda; class Arachnida; order Araneae; family Araneidae; genus Argiope; species Argiope argentata. The sequence continues at coordinate 7,865,312 of JAOUZG010032936.1, read as the reverse complement.
AAGTGTATGACGGCTGGCGCTCGTTAAATCTGTTCGTGGTCGCAAAGTCCTCCATATCGAGAGTATTATCACTGGGGGTACTGGGTCAGAGGTGATCGTTCTCTGTTCCAGGTCTGAATTACGATCTGAGATGAATGAATGAATTTGCATGAATGTAGTCCCCCCCCCCTAAAAAGGGCTGTGAGGTGTGTGTAGCTAAGTCGTACTCTTGGCCCTAGATGGAGCTACTTGTAAAACAAAGAGACGCGTTTCTTAGGCTTAAGATCTGCTGATCGTATCAGCGGAGACTTGTCCACGGCATGGGCCATTAATCACAACACACACACAGATTTTACTTGATACCAAATTAGGCTGATAATAGTCAGTGCTTGAAATGCAATAATCTTTCATTGGGATTTTCTTTTATGATGCTTTGAAATTCGTGTTAAAGTAAATTTAAAATCAATTTATTACATCTTTATTGTTGTTGTTTTTCCTTTCTTTCTACACGTCCACGTTTCTTTCTTCTCCCCTACATACCATTTTTTTCTTTTTTTTTCTTTCACAATTCTATAATTCCTCTCACCCTTCTAAACCCCGCATATTGGTTTCGGAAGAACTGATCAAAAGTTTCTGAGCTGTTGATAGGTTTCTCCTTCCCTCCACCCTCTTCATCCCTCCCCCACAAAAAAAAGAGAAAGAAAAAAACGCAAAAGTTTTCCAAAAATATGTGGAACTTTCCTTTTTTACCTTTCTTTTTACTTAGGAGAATACAAGTAGATTTTCCATCACGACTTCAAAGGGGCATCATCTCTCTCTCTCTCTACAGTTATAACAGCGATCGATATCATTTGAAGGTGGCGGCGACTTTATTGAAGGCAGGACTTTCGAAGGTTAAGAGAAAACGTTACGCTTTAAGTTAAGTTATCTATTGAGAATACAGGCCCCGTTAGTATTCGCATTTTATTGCCATAAATAAATTCTTTTGAAATTCGTTTCTGTTATATGGAATGCGTTTTACAAAATATTCAAGGAGTTTTTAAGGAATTGAATAAAAGGAATTAAATAAAAATTTCAGTATTTTAGAATTTATGTTAACGGATTGCCTCGCATTATTCATATTTTAGTTGAAAACTAGAATCCTTTGACACTCCGCTTGTTCGCCTAGACTATTAACTTTTCAGGCATTAAAACGAATAAAACGAAATGCATTTTATTTTTTCATGCTATTTGATACGACTAAAAGACATAAATTTAATTGAATGTCTGCTACAAACAAGAGTTGTGCATATTACATTCATGGTCATAAATTAAGGGTAATTCGACTTCAGGATAATAAATAGTCAGAAGCAAAACAAATGTGACTTATTTATAATGCCTATTTATTAATCAAAACGAAAAGAGCAAAAAAGATTATATATATTTGATATAAAGAATAAAAACTGCGACTTTTGTTGCACCCTGGAGAAAATTACAAAAACCAATATTACATATTTGGTATGATGGCTAAGACATATATCTCCCAGAAAATGCAATACAATCCGTACAACCCAAAGCATGTTGAGTATCAAGTTATCTATCTTATTTAAGGGAATATTACACCAGTCATCAAGAAATGCTCTCCGAAGTTTCTGTAGACATGTAGGAGGTGGTTGACAGGTTGCAACTCTTCAGCCGAGCATGTCGAACACATGCTCTACTGGATTCAAGTCCGGTGAGAATGCTGGCCAGTCCATACGTATTCTATCTTCCGATCGAAGACATTCATTTACAATGTTTGCATGATGAGAATAGGCGTTGAAAATCCATAAACACGAATTATGGGCCCATACAAACGTATGTTGTTCCAGAATCGGTCTGTCGTGTTTCCAATTTGGACATGCAGGTTATTCTTTAAACAGAATAATATCCCCCAAAACGAGCATTCCTGCAACGCCGTAATGGTGTCGTTCAATGATATTCTCTTGGTGATAACGGGTATCTGGCGCTCACCATATTAACATCCTGCGAGAATCAGACTATAATGCATGGACTCGTCGGAAAACATTCCACATGCCCACTGTTGTGGTGTCCACAATGCAACCTCTCTACTCCAGGTTAACGGCCGGCGACAGTGAGTTGCAGTAAGTGGAACACATCTGATAGGCCTACGAGCATATAGACCCATTTGCCCAAAGCCCCTGTACATGGTCTACCTTTAAACTGTCCTACCAGTGGCTGAAAACAGCTGGCGAAACAGGCCTGATGCTGCGCTCCATCTGTTTAATTTGAATGTAACTGCCAAATACCGGTCCTTGTTCGACGTTGTAACTCGGGGGATATCTGTATTTTTACTTCTACTCACATCACCATCATCTTGGAATCCAAAACCTGGAGATGTCACTCTGGGCGATTCCAAGTTCCTCGGATGCTTCCAACTGGGCACGCCCACATTTCAGACGGCCTATAATTCTACTGCGTAAAAAATCATTGAAATATGAATATGCGGTTATTCCACTGAAAGGCTTACGAATAATTTTACTTCTTTGCCTGTATTCCTTATACATCAATCTCTTAAACTCTCGTCAATGTGACGTACTATCGGTATCATCTGGTAGCTTCCTGCAACTTGCATATGAATTTTGAAGAGGCGTGTAGTCATTTTACGGATGATATATGTATTTTAGAGTTTGATTCCCGGGTGACTCTGGATTACCCTTAATTTATGGACATGAGTGTAAAAACTGTATATTCTACAAAACATATAGAAAAAAATTCTTACTTCAAAATAATATCAAAATAAAACAATTAATCTTAACTTTATTAACCGATCATAACATTTTGATGGATTTGAGTATTTCAATGGATAAGTTTGATTTTAATTATAGCATTTTTTCAGGCTGAATTTAATTGTATCATACCAAAACAAGTTTATAGTTATATATGTGGTAAAAAAACGTTTTGAAATGAAACTGGTATCAATAAACAAATATTTGTTAAAAATTTTAATTTAATGAAAAAAAATTATGAGATAATTTTTATATTAGAAAATTATTTATTTATCCTCCAAATCTAAATTTTCTAAGGATTATTTGAAAATTATTTAAGTTTGGTCATATTTGTACAGCAGTTTCCAAAGGCTTATCATACCGCTTATCCATATGACGATTATTAAGTCTACTTTTGAACTCGATTAATTTGTGTTTGAAATGTTTTTATCAGTTTGACAAATTTTTCAATTTTTTTTCTCCGACTGAAAGGAAATTTGTCTCGTGAATGAATTTTCTCATCTATATGGATGACCTACTCGTCACACGTAAAGTTTTTTCGATACATTTTCGTGATTTTGATTAGTCTCAACGTTTTTATTCAATATTATAATATTTTAAACATTCAAATATTAATTTTTGTCTAAGGAAAATTTCTTTTTCTCCAACACTTAATCCGTATGCATAATATCATTCTTCACTTAAAAATTTTAAATTTGCTTCTGAATTTCACTTTCTAATTCTTTGTACGATTTGCATTGCTTCTAGACAATTATTAACTTTTCGCTTCATTTCTTTTATGCGATATATGCATATGAAAATTTCACTTCATAACTTTGTCAAAAATAGAAATAAAAACCTAGATGTAGTGAATAATATATGCTCGACTCATTTGAGGGCTTGTTAAGCTAGTTAATTCAGTTTATAAAAAATACGACGCAAAATTATTTTGTAAGATTGGTTTGTATGATTTTGCTATTTTGTATCAAATTACCAACAACAAACATCAACCTTTTTTTTCATTTGTGTGAAAAATTATAAATGAGAATTATTTGAAATATGTTTTGCTCTTCTTTGTTTTCCATGTTTTTAGAAGGTAAACAATTAACAGTTTACTGTGATCACAAAACCACTTACATTTACTTTGAATCAAAAAAGAGGCAAATTGCATCCTTATCAAACTTGACTTTTAAATATTTCCACGATATTTGACTCTTTCAGGCGATTTCACTACGCTGTAATATGTATCGCATAGCGGAGTACACTTTCCAGCTAAATAAGTTATCTGTTGCCAAAAAACAGGAATTCGATAACAGTCTCAAATCTTTGATGGGGAATAGTAGAGTATTTAAATTTGAAAACGGTTTAAAGCTAATTCCTGTCATCTAAACAGGCATTTTACACACATAAGTCCCAGAATTTAAAGCATAAAATCTTTAAATTCCCTATTTCAACAAGACGGAAAAATCATATTAAAATACAGAGTGTTCATTAATTATTGTCGGGGTTTCCATGCCTCATAACTTTTGAATGAAAAATATTACGCAAAAACTGATTACATATTCGCAAATTACAACTCAAAGAATTTTACGTGACAACAATGCAATCTTATCGCATTTATAGTCTGGATAATTATGACGTCATAAATAAAAATGCCAACCGTGCAAGAAAAAGCAATGTGTGTATTGTGGTTTTCCGAAACTAAATTAGTCATAGCTACTCAACGTCGCTTCAGGACAACGTACAAGATTCTTCTTCGGATAATACTATCAGACGCTGGTTAACACAATTTCAGGAAGTTGGTAGCATTCTACAACAAAAGGGAACGGAAAGACCGAGCTTTTCGCAGGAAAATGTTGATCGCATCCAAGAAACGTTTACTCGTAGTACACTAAAATCAACGAGACAATCGGCTGTGCAGTTACATATGCAGCATACGACAATATGTAACGTTCTCCATAACTGCCTTCAGCTGAATGAATACAAAGTGCACATTGTGCAAGCTTTCATATAAGCTTTTAATAAGCTTTTTGTTCACTTTAATATCATTAATAAAATTCTTTGAGTTGTAATTTACGAATACGTAATCGGTTTTTGAGAAATATTTTTTATTCGAAATTTATGAGGTACGGAAACCCTGACAATAATTAATGAACGTCCTATATTTCAGATTCCTTATTTCAAATTCAAGGAAACACTCTATCTATATAACTATAAAACTGATATCTATCGAAAATATATTGATCTACCAGAAAAGTAAAATAACAAGTCTCTTTTAAGATAGATTTCCTTAAGTATTTCTATATTTCCTACCTTCAATGTGTTTTGATTTAGCTGTTTCTGTTTAGTATTTCTGTTTCTGTTTTATCTTCTTTATTTATAAATAAGTTGTTGTACAATATTGTAACTGTTGTAAAAAATTATTGTCCTCTATTTCCGATATGAAAAATTTATAAACCTTGTTTAAATTTATACAGCGAGATTCCTCGTTGTTTAGCAAAGCTTCAAACATTTTGGGTCAGAAATTTAAAAAATAAATAACTATGCAATCCAAGCTCATGCATCAATATCTATTTAAAGTTTCATTTTGATATTGCTTCAGTATCACAAAAGAATTATTTCAATAAGATTAAAAGAGCTTTTTCTAACGTCTTTCATTTTATATCTTTGAAGAATAGGAAAAGAAACTATTTAATCTTGTTCAATATGTAGGATGTGCCTCTTTTACGACTGCTGAGACACTGTGATCTGAAGACTTAAGTACCGCATAAAGTGGTGGAAACGTCCCTTAATCGTTCCTTCAACCCGTTCGGACTCCCTCATCTGTGCGGAGCTCGCCTGGACATAAAACTTGCATCTTACCAAAAGTTATAATAGAAAAATTTCCCTCTTCTTTTTCTACTGAAATATTGTCTGTTTAACAACTCTTAGACGTTTGTATAATTTAACCTGATATCCTGACTTTGCAGGGATGATCTCAATTTTTGACTCCTGCTTTAAAAACATTGAATAATTTTCACGAATGACTCTATCATGTGGACATGTGCCTTCCTTCCGGCTCCCATTATCTGATTTGGAATTTATTATCTTGTCCAAAATTAAATGCCCAACTTTTAAAAAAAACTTTGTGAAGTAAATATGCAAAAAGATTCCAATGTGCAACCACATATAAAAACTCAATTAATTGATCGTAATGTTTATTAAAATTAATTATTAAATACATCATGTTTGTTTTGGACTCCAATTTGAAGATGTGAAGTTCTGAAATTGGGATTTGACCCTTTCTTTCGAAGTTTTGTTTTATCATATGGGGCAAATAGTCACAACTATTCCCTTATTTTTTCATTTATATGTACTTTTACATCGGGCATTCAAGTAAAAATAGCAAAAACCTTTCGTGCTTCAAAAAGCAGGTTGGGGGGAGGGTAGGATTCGAATATAGTGAGTTACTCTGAACATGTCCAGTTAGAGATCATGAGTTAGGACTGCATTTATTTAAATGCAATGCATGCGTAGGTTTATACACATTCTAAAACTATTAAAACTAGGTGGATGTGTAACTATTTAAACCTAATTTTTCTATAACTGATTTTTTTTATTTAGAAGTAAAAAAAGAACAAATCAAATAACTGAAGTTAAATATATTTATCATAATTCCATTTTTCATCTTTTCATCCAGCTTTGGTTTTGCTAGCATAATAATTAACTTCCTGCAATAACTTTGGGGAAAGAAGTGCTTATTTTCTTTGCGTTTGGTTCAACTTCACAATCAAGTCATTTGCCATTCTTCTCCCTGCAATATACAGGACTGCGGTTGCCTATCGGTAAGATCTCGGCTGCGAAACCGGAGGGTTTCAGATTCGAGACCCGATTCTACCGAAGAATCGCTAAGCGGGTATGTCAGGGCCAAATGCCCTCCCATTGATGGGGACATATGGAGAGAGGAGCATCTCAGATGTTGTCCTCGTTATCTGACCAGAGTTCAAAATTACGAGGTTAGTCCCAAAATATCCCTAGGATTACTTTAAACGGGACATTAATGCAACTAAATTAAACTGTAATATCTAAAGTGTCCGGCTGAACTTCGGAAAACCTTCGCTTACTTCTGAGGCCGCGTTTCCTTCTCAATCTTCTGAATCTCGAAAGCAACGAGACATTCCACGAATAGAAATATCGACATCTGAAGACGTGAGGAAGAAAAGGGAAAGAAAAAGTCTCTGGAACTTTGTTCTCTCTCAGAATGGGAGGGAGAGATGGCAAGAGATTTTTTTTTCTTCTTTTTTTAGCACCGCCTTAAACCGAAAATATTTCTGCTTCCTCTAAAGAAGATATGGAGTTACTCAGTGTTCTTCCGAATCTTTTGAACTTTGGAGATTTTATTTCTCAGTTGAGGTGGGGGTGACTGGAGCGGAGGTGATGGGGTTTTCCTATCAAATCAAAAAGGGACTTAATTCTGGAGTTCGGGTACTTTTTTTCCGATAAGGTATCGATTAGGTGGGACAGATTCGGGACTAGTGAGGTGATCGGTATGACAGAAGTGGAACTTGCGAGAGAGGAATTTTCGTACTGTCACTGCAGGTTGTAAAAGAGCGGAATGTTTGGTGCCCTCCAAAATGATAATTAAATTTATTAATCTTTACAGCAGGGATGCACAACCTTTTCAGGATGAGGGGCCAAAAAACGAAAAAGGATCATGTCGAGTTCCAAAGCAGCACGGAATGTTAAAACATGTTATAAACGTGAAAACACGTTTTTTAAGCACTACGCATGTATTACAATTATTACTTTACTTATTTTACACATGTACATATTATGCAATAAATAAATGAATGAAGGAAACACGAACCTTATAGATATGATTGAAATACCTTCCCACAAAAAAAAATAAGATTTCTGTTAAAAAGGTGGCAAACATGAAATAGAATAACAAAGGAATTTTTTTTGTAATTATACAGAGAATACAATTTAAATTTAAAAAATAATAATTAATGATCAAAATTGGCAAAAATTAATGAGATGGCTGGGACTGAATATTTGAAGTTATTGATTTTATATTGGGCTTAAAATCAGTTGTGGCAATCCGCAAAACAAAATAAGAAATGGAATAGCAGAAGGGTTCCACTATTCTATTTCTTAACTTTGAGTTGTTTAAATTCATTAGTGAAAAAGTTTGCTCACAAATGTAAGTGCTGCCAAAGAAAGCTGCACATACTGCTGCATTTTGCTTTAAGCACGAAAATTCCTTGGATAAGTCTTTATAAAATTCTAATATCGGCTTTTCTTTAAACTGATTTTTTTTAAATCAGAATTCTGTAAATCAGTTATCTCCCATTAGACTTATATCAACAGAAAATGGAGGAAAAAAATTAATCAATTTTTGTTAGGCACTTTTCAAAATCTGAAAACTGATCATCAAATGCATTGCACAAGATTTGAATTTGATCCTCATACTGCATTTTCAATTTGTGGAAATTTTTCATGTCCGCGGGTTTCTCCTATACGAAAATCATACTCGCAGGTAGCCATAAAGGGAACAAACTCAAGAGCCGCATAATAAAAAGTAAATAAATTTAATGAACAACTGTAAATTATTTTTTCTGATGCAGAATCGTTTTCGAATCCGATTTTTGCCCCTGTTTATTTGAAAAATTCTAATTTCATTTTAAATTAATCTTATTTAATTGGTAACATTTGAAGCCCATAGGTTGTGTATCCCTGCTTTAAAGATAATATAAGCGAATGATTGAATGCCTGTGCGTCTATATACTATAAAGTAGATTATTAAACGTCGAACTACCACTTTCGGTACAAATAAGTCTAAATGTGATGTAGATTGGGCGTTAAGATGAAAAGGAAAAATGTTGTCTTTTTTCGTTTCGGAATTCAAAATTTGAAGTTGAATAAAAGTTATCAATATAGTCCCACAATTATCAAAAAAAAATTCTTTTTTCTGACAAATTAAATATATTTCGATAAGATATAAAGGGCGCAATATTTTTTTTCTAAAAAAAAACGAGGATTCTCAATTCTTTAAACAAAAATAAAAAAACAAGTTTTTCTTGAAAGCTATAAAAATATAAAAATCGGGACTGTTAATTAACACCTGAAAAATTATATCTGTACCTTGTTAAATTTAGATTTTCCGGATTTTGCCAAAATATTACAGATTTTTCTCAAGGTAAAAGATTTATTGTTGATGGTTCTATTTGCTTCTAACAACTTTTTTAATAGCTCGATTTGTCTCAACTATAAAATAAACTGTTTAAAAATTAAAATTTGCTTTCTAGAACCACCATTTTTTTATGTAATTGTATATTTTTGGAGTGAAAGAAACATAAAATGATTTTTAAACGATTATATATCATTTATAATGAAATATCACAGTCATGCAAAATGGGAAAACAATTTTAAGTACAAGATTATCTTTATCTTTACTTATAATAAAGCACAATGTGTGTGTGTGTGTGTGTCTGTTGGCGCTGTACAGGCCAGACCGTTCG
>JAOUZG010032936.1:7823404-7856076 GCA_026289955.1 Argiope argentata | reverse complement strand
AATAAAATAAAAACAAAATTTTATCTTCTCGAGGATCTCAAAAAAAATCAGCTTTTAATAAAATGTTGCCATCACATTTTCAGAAGTTCTGCTTAAAATGGGTTAATTACTACCAAAAATAAAACAGAAAAATATAAATTCCATCGCGTGATTATATGAAATGAAATAAACAGAAAATGTGATATTTTTTAAACAATAAATACAAGAGAAAACTTTTCTTGGTCTTTTGCTATATCAAAATTATAATTTCAATTAAAGAATTAAAATAAATAAAAATACAAAATAAAAGTATATTATAAAAGTGACAGTTAAAACTGAAAAAGAATTTTTAGAAAAGCACCAAATGATTATCTTCTGAGAGCGAGATTAATTATTAAAAAGCAAGAAATCTTAAACGAAATTGAAAATGACGTCGTTTCAAAGAGAATCAGAAGAAACTACGAACAAAAAGCAATTGATAATAAGTAGAAGTAAAATATTTTTCTATTCGTGTTTTTTTTTTAATTTTAAAACAAAAATATATGTTTTGAAATGTTACTTTTACTTATGTGAAGAAGATATATTGTACAAATCCAAGAATTCGCCTTCGTGATTGTAATTTATCTCCGCATTTTAATGAATCATGCGAAATAAAAACGCATCTGCCTTCAACGAACCATATGTAATATTAAAGTTATACTGATAAAAGTAGATCAGCTATTTGAAAAAGCATCTTCTTTCAAACAAGCTTACGTAATAGTTAACAATGCAAAATTTGTAAAAGCATATAAAACTATTTTTTACCCGCATATTTCGGAGGCATCAAAACTTTCTAACCAAAACAATATCACGTTCTCAAATGAGAAAAAATAAATCAACTATCATTCCAAATTAAACATATAAAAATGTCATTTTCGGCACGTGTCTGTATAAAATGAAACAAATATGAAATATGATATTTTTGGAAAATAAATGAAACGTTTTCTCTGATATTTTACTATACATATATTACTAAACCATTTAATCAGTTTTATTTTATTTAAGGCAAGTATGACTTAACATCTACAAGGCATCTTCTGTAATCGGAGACCAGCATCTAATTTCTTAATTATTTTGGGAGAGACATAAATCTCTTAAAAAATGGTCTAAGTGAAATATATAATTATTAGATTGAGGGAAAAAATGCTGATGAATTAAATTTTTATATATACCTTCTGCTCTGTGAATCATATTTAATAAAATATTTTAGAGACAATAAGTCCTTAAAATAAAAAAGACTCCAATCAACTAAATCAATCATCAAAGCTGATCGATCTATGAAAATTTCAATCTAACTATTCGGTAACAACTGGCGATTTTAGATCACTTTATCAAGATCTCAAAGAAGCCAATAAGGGTTACTCTAGAATAATTGGCCTAGAGTATGAAAATGATGATTGTTCTAAACTTGCAATATTCAGAACTGAATAAATCAACCAGATTTGAAGAAGATAGAAATGCTTTTTTATTTATTTAGAATTTGAATTATTAAGAATATTTTACAAATATGAATTTATAAGACCAAATGAATTTAAACCATAATTTTTTTATATATGTTTATAAACCTTAAAAAATATTATTATTAAGAGCATTTATATGCATCTAAAAATAAAATTAAAAACTGAAGGTTTCTATTAACCTGTGAAGTTTTTGCTGACTAATTCCTTGAGATCTTATAAATTATAAAAAAAAATTAGAATGTTTGAATTTTTGTATTGAACATAAAACTTCAATGTCGGACTACTCTGCTTTCAGTTAGTTTTATTTAAAGGCGTGGTTGAATTGAGTAAAGAGGTCTTTATATTAATTGAAGTTTCATCATTTCCACTTTAATTTAAAACTCAGTTTTACGTGCACTGATAGAAAATCAGAGAGAGATGTGGAGTTCAAAGATAGGACTGCTTAAGGCCTACATAATAGTGTGAGTGAATTACATGATTATCGAAATTTGAAGCTTAAAAATATTTTACTGAAAAACTTATTATGAGACCAAGTTATATAAAAAAATGATTTTTACCCTTTAGTCGGCATTAATATTGGCGAACCGGCTGGTCGCCAAAGGCGGCTAGTATAAAATAAAATATTAATTTACGATGTGTGTCATGTTGTGTAATTTTGATTTTTCGAAATCCACGCGCATCAACATCAAATGCATATGTTTTTAAAAATTTTGATCTATTCCTTAAATATCAATTTTAATCGCAGTGCAACTTCAGATAGGAATAAATGCATGCATTATAATATGTCAAATAGATAATAAATTTTGAAACGGTTCAATTTTAATGAAGATGTATAATGTTGATGCATAAGATGAAGTTTGAAAATGGGTAAGATGAATTTTAAAATACATAGAATCGTAATAATACTTACTTACAAATATCATTGTAATAAGCAGCAAAATATGAATGAATTTTACAAGAAGATTGGTAGTATGAAAGTGAATAAATAAACAATGCTAACTATTGCAACGTGGCCTTACGTACATAAAAAAAGGATATTGAAGCAAAAGTTGAGCTTCAACAACAGATATTAAATAAAATGAATATGCGTCCAAAACACCTGCCTGAGTAAACTAAATATTAAAAGGCAGCAATAAATTAGCAATATATTTATGCGCATGCTTAATTTTGCAAAATATAAATATTTGCAAATGCTGAATAAATATAAATAAGCCATATAAACCTCAAAAGAATATCAAGTTATCCGACTGCAATGAAAATAATAATGAATCAATAAGATATAAAGAATAATGATGCGCGTTTTTAACCTCGATATTTGATGTAAAGAATATTAAAGCAGAAATGGTGAGTCTTTTTCCTTTTTCCGATATGCAATTCTTAGTCTAGTGCGTATACATATATAACTAAAAATATAGATTTTAATACATTTAATAAAAAATATCAGTTATAAAATCTCCATAAATTATAGTTACCCTCCAACATAACCCTCTCTTAGTCATTAGGTGGGCTTTCTGGCACAGGGGCAGCGCGTCTTCCTCGTGTTCTGGGAGTCCCGGGTTCGAGTCCTGGTTTAGGCAAGGTTTTTCTTCTGTGTGCTATCTGTGAGATGTGTGACTATGCCCTCCTGTAAAAAGGGGCTGTGCAAGCAAATGTGGTGAGTGTGTAGCTGAGTCGTACTCTTGGCCCTAGTTGGCGCTACTTCAAAAACAAGAGACGCTCCTTTCGGCTTAAATATGCTACTGTATCAGCAGGGGGCTTGTCCATGGCAAGTTCCATTAGTAATAACAACAACATAGTCATTAGACTTTTTTACATTCAAATAAAAGATTGATTTCCAGATATCAAAATTTGATCGCTAATTCATTTTGAAATCTTATATTTTTTGAAGCGTTGAAGTAATCTTTTGCTTTGTAAAACATTACTAAATCATATTTGATAGTTGAGTTAAATGAGATTTGGAAGTAAAAGTGCAGTTAAAACAGAGAGATCCGCAACAACAATATTTTCCCCAAATATACGGGAGTCTAGGATACGAGGGAAAATCAAAAAGTCTTTGCGTCTATTTTTTATTTGCTAAAAACCGGTACATACAGATATTTACAAATATACGTAGTGTACTCTGTACCTTACACTATTTCTCCACATAGGCACCACACTGGTACAGACATTTGTCCCATCGCAGCACTAAATTAGAGATCCCCCTACGGTAGAATTCTACCGGCTGCCTGTGGAACCACCGCCGGTCCGTGTTCTTGGCTTCTTCGTCACATGTGAATCTCTGCTCTGCCAGAAACTTCTTCAGTGGACGGAAAACGTGAAAATCATTAAGGGCCAGATCTGGACTGTAAGGTGGGTGTTCCAGATTGTCCCAGCAAAGATTGTCCAGATTATCCCCGCCACCATTGAACACTTCTCCAAGAGAGACACTTTTCCATGTACATGGGGTGCATTTCCCTGTGAATTGCTATGGGCGTTTGTCCCTTGCTCCATAGAAAACGACTAACACTTCACTGCTCATAATCTGTGGATCTCTGAAGAGCAACCGCCATCTTAAATGACTGGTAGTAGCGCCGCTTATCTGTGCAAAAGGCAGATACGGCTGGTACGGTTTAAGGAACGTTCACTGCTGGGAATGTATATTTTCGCTTTGTATTCACAGCCGTATTTTGGCTTTAAAAAATTGACGCAAAGACTTTTTGATTCACCCTCGTATATAGCATTGATTTAAGTAAGAAATAAAATAACTAAGCCCAATAATAAAGTATACTAAATATTGCATTTCAAGGCTAGCTCTTATGACTAGGTGTTTGGATATCCTCTTCAACTCTTTATCCAGACATTTCCAAAAAGTGTCATTGTCTTGAAATTTAATATGATGTCATTGAATTCACCAATTTCATTTGCTAATTTTGCAAAGTGCGCTTCTTCTTGGCTGCACAAGTTTCACCCAAAATAATCTTACACCAAAAAGATAACTTTTCTTAATATTTACGAAGAAATTTGATAGATATTTGAAGTTGACCCCCACTTCGCTGCAAAATAGGTTGCCGAGATCTTAACCTGAAAAACTGTATTATAAAATGTAAGCTTAAAGCAGTAAAATATTGTTTCTGAAAATATGCATGTAATCAGTGTTGTCATTAATCTTGTATAATTTCGTGCATACTTCAAAATTAGGATTCGTCCCTTTTTCAGGTTGTTCATTTATTTTTTTAATTTCCGGCAAGACTCTTAATTAGATAATTAATATCAAACAAATTTCAATAAAAACAGAGCCAAATCTACCAGAACATTTGGCCCAAATATTATTTTTTTAAACTATCCCCACGGGACAAAATGGGTGGAATTCACATTTGTGTATTTAATGCGTTGGATGGGAAGAGCAACAGGTCTTTATTAATTTGGGTAAAAATATTCATTCAATCGTTACGGTTTTTTTTAAATTTGTTCTTAAGTTTTTTTAATTTCAGTTAAACAGCTAACCTCTCCAGTATTAGTACCATAAAGTAGTCAGCTCTCCGGCACTGGAAAGAAAGTTTTAATGAGAGTTGATGAGTTCGAGGATCCTTCGGGATTCAATTCACACGTCAGCCGTAATGGCTTTTTATTTTTATTTATGAAAAGAAAAGGAAAATGTTTTAGAAAGTTGTTACTAGATAAAGTAAGAAATGAAGTATTATAAAAATATTTTTTCCTGAAACCCTGAGAGCATCTCTCATGGCAAATCTATTTTATGTATATCTGTGATCTTTATAGAGGTACGTACTAAGATTGCGTTGCAAAAACTGAATCTTCACGCTCTGAGATAGCTTCATCCTTGAATGTATCGCAACCGCTCATCCGAATGTACTCCAGGCAACTTTCACAAAATGTACAGCAATAAGTTTGCATTAAAAAGAAATGTGGGTGAAGAGTGTTATTTCAAGAGAAACGTAGATGCATTGGAGAATATAAAACCGTGATATGCAAATCTGCCAGCATTGCTTATTGGGTAGTTTTTACTTTCAAATCTCCCCCCACTCGATTACAAATCCCTCAATCCTACCGCTGCCTCCACCGGTCACTCCTTCTGAATGAAGCTGCCTCCAGACGGCGTCCTCCGACCTCCATCCCCCAACCCGTAGGAGGTAGAGGTGCTAAAATGGAGCCCTTAGAAATCGATAACCCACAGGCGGGCGAAGAAAAAGATTCCCCCCGGCTCTTGTTTTATTGGCTGCTGCTGGTTCCCCGCAATTACAACCTCACATCCCCGAATATACCGTCGACCTCCATGTTATTGCTATTGAATTCCGATTACTTGAATTGGGGGGGGGGCGATCAGTAATAAAAGGGATGTTGCAAATGCAGCCCAACTGAATGCACCTTTTGTAGCGCATCGCTATCTTATCGGTCCCCTAAATATTCTTTTATTTAAATTTGCAAAAGTATGAAGAATGCGATGTCATTGATCTCTTATATCGAAACATTAAGACCACTGGGAATTAGTTATTTGGTCATTTGAATTAAAATAATTAAGAAGAATATTTAATCTTCCCTTTTTTTTTTTTATCGCAGCTAGATTCAACAGCAGAGTAATCCCGTTTTTGGATACATAGATGTTAAGAAAGTTAACAACTGCTGTGTATTTAAAATCGAATTAGAAATTTAGAAAATGAAATAGCTGCAAATTCCGGAAAACGAAAGAGCTATAAGATTGCCTAATTGAATATTATGAATTTCAATTTAAAATTTATTTTCTGTAATTTTCTTTAAAATCTCTTTTTGTTGCTTTAATAACAGGTGGGAATCAGTTAATCCATGCTGAAAAAAAAAAAAACATTGCTTTTCAGTTGTTTGAAATCAATATAAAACTGAGCAATTTCTCTATATAATATTCGCTGAATTATGAATTAATTGACTTTTTATTCTTTATCTGACAGTACATTAGGGGAAAAAAACAAGCTAGTTTATATAGCTCCTTTAAAAATTATAACCCATAACAAAGCCTCAAAATAATATTCCTTGTTCTTAAAGAGTAGGGATATGGTTTTTGAGATTTTGTAAAGGACTTCTGGAAAGAGATAAAACAATTGGTATAGACTTTTGAATCCATTGAATACATACACTGAATTTCTGCTTTTAAGTAAAATTCCATTTGTCGGAACCTTAAAAAATATTACGTTTCATTTCTCTCATACAGAGTACTAAGAAACTATAATAATCGTCAAAAACTGCAAAGTCGAGATTTGATTTTCATATACTCTGTAATAGATATGAATTCATTCAAAACGCGAATTCGCTTTTATTATTGGGCGCACGAAAAAGATTTGGGAAGACCCCACTACCTTGTTTATAATTTGGTTACCTAGTTTATAATTTTAATTTTGGGCTTGGTTGATAATTCTTCCCAACAGGAGACGGTTTATGAAGGTAATAAGGTTAATTTAAGCAGTATTTTATTAATATTGACGAGTGCACCCCACAATATTGTGACGTGAACCGTACAGTAACAAGGTGGCACAACGATAAGAGACCTCGGTCCCAAGTGTTACATTTATATGAGAGAATCGTATCGAAAAATGAAACACTTACATGATTAGTTATATAGAAGTACTTCTTTAGGGAAGGCAACCACTGTCAAATGTTACCCAACAATTACAATGTTATCTATCCGAAAAGTAAATGACACTGCAGCAGAGTGAGATTTGCTTGGAATTCGAGCGCGGAACATTTGCCATTTATTTCCAATTGTTACTGAGGGCTGAGAGGGACGGCTACTCAGGATCAGAAAGTTTCAGGCTCGAGACCACTGTCCAACGAAGAGCGGCACGTAACCGAGTCTGATGCGGGTTAAATCTGCTGAGACCCAATATTCTCCCGATGGCGAAAGAGGTGGATTGGAGAGTTTCGTGTCAATCCAGATTTATCCACGTTATCTGACCCTGATTCAATTTTAATTTATTATCTACAGATAATTGCCCTTCCCAAAAATAGTTGTCATGTTCTTTAAAAATAGATTTTAATACAGCTAAACTAAACACAAGTATACTAGATTTCATTTATCTATGCCTTAACAGGGTTTGTTATAATCTAGCAAAGTACTTATTTTCATAGACAATGTTTAATTGGGTTTTTAAAGAAAAAATTCCTATTTTTACAACAACCCTTCTTGGTTTTCGATTAATATCATAGAAACATTAATTCTTACCTCAGTATCCGCATTATTTTTAATCCAAATAGACTTTTTTATTAGCGGTGAAACACTGCATAAGATTTTTAACGAATGTAATATTCTCTGCTTTGAAGAAAGAATAGAATTCTTTGTCAAATGACAAAAAATCAGTAAAATTTAGAAATCATAGATATTTTTATAAGCAACTTTTAGAACCCTATTGGAAAGTTGATATTCAATAGCGTCGTCTGTTGGAAAGTATACACATGAATCGTATCTCTGTGACCCACTTCCACCTAGAAGTGATTTATGGGCGAAGCAGAAAGTATTAATCCGAATTCAAACGGGAAAATGTCTGTTTCCTTTTTACAACAGTTTCTCAGGGGAGAGCAGTTCCTTTGAAGCTGCGATGACAGAAAGAACTGGTAGAATAGAGCGTGCGATTCGGGATGCTTTGTTGATTTGAGAGGAGCAGCGCTGTTGAATGGAAACTTGGAACTCGAGAAGAAGGAACAAGCAAACTTTTATCAGTAAACTGTAAAAGAGAATGAAAATTGCTTTGAATCATTCTAATTCAACGTCTCAATTATCATTCTAAAAAGTGGATCATTTTGATGTTTCTTAATTTCGATAGATAAGAAAATCAGCACTGAGTGGCTCATTGTTTTTTTGGGGGAAAATCAAGCTGTAATTATTAGTCAATGGAGCAATCGAATGAGCATCTAATTACAAATCTGAACGCATCTGAGAAAGTCGATGCTTCCTAACAGCCCTGGGGCATTTCTACATCTATATAAAATGGACATCTGTGAAAAACAACTGGAAAATTAACCCTACAACTGGCTGGAGCATTGACAGTCTCCCCAATGAGTCTTTCCAATAACGGTTCAAATGCAGGGAGTCGTTCTCCAAGTATTTTCCTAAAACCGGCTGAAACGTAGAAAAATATTTGTTGAAACTTACTCTAAGACTATAAAAGGAAGTACTCTAAGACTAGTTACAATACTTTCCCCAGGTAGAATATGGTTATTTAATGAAGAATGAGATGCTGAATAATCAACGGTCAAAGGGTTAAAAGTGAAGATCAAAAGCTGTAAAAAGAATTTTCTTGAATTTTAAAATTATAAATAATAACTTTTCGAGGTCTTTTTAAGTGAACTATGAGATCCCTAAGAGAATGCAAAAGGAATAAGACCCGCAATTATAATATTTCTAATATTTCTTTTAATAATTAGAAGTTTTTTATCTTTTTTGAACAATTGCCATCATTGAGAGTTCCATTAATGTGAATGATATCTAGCTTTCGCCTAGAAAGATTCACTTTATACTCGGATATCAGAATTTCTTAAATTCAAGTGGTACCGGACTTCGAAAACCACCGAGTGAAATGAATTCGGTAGGGATGAAGTTTCTGCTCTTCCCAGCTTTAATGCAGGTGAGTGTGCTCAGACCTCCTCAAATATTATTTGTTTTATGAGATGAAATGGAGATAATCTTGGAGCTAAACTAAAATTCTTAAATGTGTTTTAGGAAATTTCCGACTGTTGAATAGTGAGATTAAAAACTTCTTAAACACTTTTAAGAATACAAACTATCAATAAAACATTTATCTTGAATTTTTTTCTGTAAATTGGTTGTTGCTGGCAATTTTTTTTCTGGATTACTGAATTGTAAAAAATTTAGCTGGTAAAAAAAAATCAAGTGTCCCAATCATTATAGTTGGTTTGAACTTTCATTCCGATGTTTGTTGGGGTTGAAAAAAACGTTCTATTTCTTGAAAATTTTTATATCTTGAACATCTTTTATAATTTGAGATTTCTTAACTGATAAAAGAGATAATGATTGGAGACATTTAGAAGAGAGGGACATTGAAGATTTTGTACTGAGCTTAACATGTAAATTTGCGCAATGAAAATTTCCATCATGCTGTTTTTTTAATTATTCATTTTCTATTATTAGTTCACATTCTCCGTATATATATAATCTTGTTCAAATTTTCAATCGCTCATAAAATACTTTTTATTCATCCACTCGAGTTCAAATACATTTTTTTAAACTTCTAGTGGATGACACTCGATGTTAATACAGTTTATTTTTTTAAAATATTAATTTATTAATTAAATTAAATTAATTTTTAATATTTAGATTAATTGTAATTATTTAATAAAAAGTAACTTTTTTTTTTCTTTTTGACCTAAATAGGAATTGACTTTCAAATTTTTTTGTATTACTTTTTTTATATTATATTATATATTTATACTAGGATTTTTTAAAAACAGTTCTCCTTTCAACTAGAACATGAATTATTTCACTCTGATCTACTTAACAAAAAATATGCAAATATGCAATGTAAAAGGTTTTGCTGGTTTCAAATGAAGTAGTAAGCAGTTGAGGAAGTGAAAATGAGGACATGAAGTGTCACTGTACTGCTGATGTATCCGAAATGTGTGCGAGTACAGATAAGAATGACTCAACAAACTAGGCATTTCGATGCCTAGAGTTGTCGCAAATACTGCTTTTAACGTTTGATTTTAATTTTTTTTGTCGAATTGATGAAAAGTTACTTTAATTCCGGGGGCTTTTACTAGCTTAATCATTGTTTTCTATTTTTATTGTTATATTAATACTTTTATTTTTATTTTGTTCAATATGGCAAGTGCCATATGCACACAAATGAGCCGACAGACTTCGCGAAAATGAATTTTGCCCAAAATTTAATTGAAAAAATTTATAATTTTGGCGTGAAAGCCTCATGACAGTTTTCTTTTTTCTTTTTAACTTTTCTCATTTTAGTATCATCTTTTTCATAAACATAATTCCAAAAATCTGTTTTGTCTGCACGCACGAAAATGAGAGGATGCATCCAAAACTTGTATTCTTCATGCATAAGAAAAGAAAAACGAAGTGCTTTAAAATCCCGAACAGAAGAAGTGTCTGATCATAATGGGCAGTTAATGATAATGAAACATGGATCGATCTTATAAAGATCAGATGATATTTAATAAGCAATTAGTTTGTATTATTAATTTATCGCTCCATCCACTCAAACTAAAAGTCCTTTTATAATGTTCTTTCTTTATATTGAATATTTCCAACCCCCAGATTTAAATTAATTCATTATTTGTTGATTGATTAGTTTTTCTCATTAAAATTAACAATTTATACTAAAAACAAAAATCGAAGTTTATACTAGCAATAATTTATTCTAATAATACATACTAATATAAAATGAAATAATAAACATAAATGTGTACGCGGGTATATCTGTTTACGATAGGCTTTGTCCTTGTCCAGACCAGACCTGTTGGTGTATAGCTGTCAAATTTTCACATATATTCTTTGGATGGTAAAAATTGTCTTCTTGGAGCAATTTTTATTTAAGATTTTTATTAATTAAAAAGAAAAATTTTGAAATTTTTCCACTGTAAAGTCTGAAAATATTGTTGTATAAATCTAAATTTTACATAATTTCAAAATTTAAAAAAAAAATTCTGTTTACTGACAACAATTTAACACTCATGTTGAATTTTTGCTACATTTTGTCAATTTTAAAAAATAAAAACAATTCATTATTACCAGGTAAGTAACTGTGGTAAGATTTAAGATTAATGTTCGATTTTTCTCTCTGGACGTTAAAATAGTGCCAAATGCCCAAAAGCTCTCTAAAAGTCTTCAGTCCTGAGTGTATACCGGAAATGCTAACAAATGGCTTTTAAAATTGCAATAAAAAACGGAAACGATTATATCTGGCGAGAAATCACTTCAAAATGTTTTAGTTTTGGCGCCCGTGTATTAAACTAAAATCTAGCCTTAATCATTATGACTTACCTACAGAATTTGGTGCTCATACCTTATATAACAATTATCTTATAAAGGTACTTTCTATATCAACTTGAAACTAAAAAAAAATGTTTTTTAATTATATAAATTTCATTTTCGAACCGTTTTTTATTTAACTTTTCATAATAATTTTAATTCAATTCGATGTACTATCCGAAAAAAGTTTGTTTGAATGTTATGATAGAATTCAAAATCTCCATCAAAAAATGCAAGCATGTTCTTTCGTCAATTATGAAATCCATGGAAGGATTTTCACTTCTTTTAATTCGTAATGTGTATGCACTTTTTAATTCACAGTAAGTTATTTCAATTGAATTCATATTTTTTAGTCATATAAAACTACAAGGAAAAGTGTTATTTTTTAAAAAACGCAACCCATGATAATTAACAGCTTAAAAACTCAGCAATCAAGGCGAGCAAACTAGTCGCAAAATGTGGCTGGTATATTTAAAATTTGACTGTGCATTTTCATTAACAGCAACATTTAATTAAATTTTTCAAAAATTAATTCTTACTTCTGAGTCAGAGGGTGGCTAGGGAAAAGGCGAATAAGTGTTCTCTAAAGCTCATTAAGTCTTTCCTGTCGCTCGGATGCTAAAAAGGAAGTAATGATTTCCGCAACGTCATTCAACTCAACATTAATCGAACTAAGAAGAAAGCTTGCGTGATGCTTATTCCGAAAATTTTTGACGTAGTCATGTTTTTAAGTTCCGCAGACAACATATTTCTGAGTTTGAATTTTGTTATAGTCAAACTGGAATGGCGCGCGTCACAGTTATCGTTTGACATTTCTATAAATACTTTTTTTTAATTCGCATGGCGGATTTAATAACGTCATCCATATTTCGATCATCTGTTTTTTATAATATCCTCTGCTCCGTAAGTCTTTTCTGAATTATTTATCAGATGTTATGCATAAAAATATAGCTTCCTCTGAGGAATTGACTCTTTATTCTCTTAAATCCTTTCACTTCATTTGAATATAGAGCGAATGAAAATCTTCTGATGTATGATTTTGTAGAATTAAATTACACAGATTCACTGAATTTCATGAATACTGGACAATTTGGATATTCGATTTTGGCTTCAAATTAATTAGTTTTGATTTTGAGACATGGCTAAAAAAAACATTAAAATGGCTGATACCTCATAGCTGTTTCATGTGAAATTAATTTGAAAACAATCTTTGTAAATTAAAAACATTATTCTTTCATGACATTTGAAAATTATGAAATATTTTTATTTCATTAATATATTAAATAGAAACAATTTTTGCCACAAACAAATATGAACTTATTAGAGAATTCATTCTCCCATGCAAACCCTGAATCTTATTATTTTTTAACTTATTTTCAACTATTCTTCGTAATCAACCAGCCAATAAACTGAATTTTGTATGCTGATTTGGCCTGTCTGTACCGTCGGGTAATAATCGTTGCTTCACAAATTTTACTTTCCTCATTACATTGCTCAGCAGAGTCTTTAAAAAATGTAAGAACTAGTTTTGAAAAAATAATACATGAGAATTCAGATTTTTTAACATTTTGCAAAAATTGCAATCATATGACAAAACATCTTTCATGAAATAGTTCTTAATAGAATAATCATGCCTGATTAAAAGTAATGGAAACCAAAGACGACCAACACATGATTTTTGCAAAATTTACTTAGGCATCGTCTTTTCAAAACTCTGAAAGTGAATTCATTTTCTTTATTAGTGAAGCTAAAAGTAGTGGAGAATGAGAGAATTCTGCACACTAAGGAAGTTTTGCAATAGCCAAATTGGTAACGATTTTCCTCTGACTAATTTTCGCTATTCTTTTGGTGCAACCATCGTGTAAAGGTAAACGTTATTCTTTTTTCTCCAATCAGTTTACTTTTTCCCAAAACAACAATTTTCCTAAATGTCGTTGCGAGATACTATTTTCTTCGGTTGGAGAATATCGCCTATATGACTTTGAGTTGAAATATTGTGAATTAGAAGTAAAAAATAATGTTTCTAATGAACTCTGAAACTATCCAATTTAGTCTAAAATTCCCCTATTTTACAGATATAATGCCGCATTAAAACAACGAATATTCTTAAGCATATTTAGAATAACAAAGTTAAAATCTTCCTAATTTTCTATGGCACAACTTTCTCTCGTACGAGTTACCTCAAAGCAAATAGAAAAACCAAACTCGTTATCAATTTCCTTTGCTTAGATTTCGCACCATTGGAATCGATTGATAGTTAAAATCATAAGCTAAAAATCACTGCGAATAAAGTAATTCATTTTTTCTGCATTGAAGAATGTTTAACACTAAACAAATTCCGAAAATCTTCATTTCACAAATTTCGTCTTTGAATTTTGCGTTCTCTGATATAAATAGGAAGTACGTTTCTTAGTGTGTAAAAGAGTGAATAATACAAATTTCTGTATTCTAACACCAGAAAAAACCTATACATTTGTACTTGCTTTAATGGTCCTTTGCATTTTCTTTAGTATATTTATCAATAATTTTGTTTTCCTTGCTTGAATTTCAACGAGATTTTTTATCATTTGTTGAATGCTATTTCTCGGTGAAGAATATTAGTATAAGAATTATCCTTCCCTTGCCATATGCTTATATTTTCCTCCGTTTAAAAAAATTGCGAGTCAATAACCACTTAATGGCAAACAGGTAGTCCCTCTGAACTGAATTCAGTTATAAAGATGTCGATACTATTTGTTTTTGAATCAAACCTTTCTCGGTCGGTTATATTTTTTGTATTCACATGGAATTTTGTATTCGAATATTGTAGCATTTTCCGCGATTTAATAATCCGACTTCATCAAACTTATCTGAAACCAGTATAACAAAAAAATTATTTAATCCTCTCTTGTACAATGAGCTTTTCAAATGCACAACAAAGTAAATAATTATCGCCTGGCAACTTGATATGACTACACTAGTTTACGTGATATGACTACGTTAATCTTTTTTCTACTTTGGCGTAAAAAAGTGTGGTCACATTTGCATCCTAGAAATCTAAATTTTTCTCTTTTATGAGGGTATCTCTTTATTACCATCTGGGCATTGGCCCATTCATTGCTTTTCGCAATTGAAGTTCAAATAATCCATTCAACATCTTGTTCTACGTATATTGACGTGTCTATCTTGTTTATGCAAACACTGACTCATTGTAAAATGAATTCACACTTTCTTTTCAATAGAATAAATATAAAGTTTCAATAGAATAAATATTTCTGCATTTTCCTTTACATTGATATAAATGCATTCTTATTTGGTGAGCATGCACTTTGTTTGTAGACACAGTATTTGCGCGGCGTTTCTTTTAGAAAAGATTAATTTGCATTTCTATATACTTATTCAGCGGTTTGTTTAAAATTCATTTAACTGTTGCATCTACGTGATCATATTAAAGGTAATATTTCCGTTTCTTCCTTCGTTTTTTAAAATATCTATCATGATCTTGATCGCATACTTCTAATTGTAACAAATATTCTAATAAAATAAAAGAAATTGAATGTAAATGAAATTACATTTTTTCATTCATTGTTTCACTTAATGAAGCGAGTTTAAAATGCACGTAATTATATGTCCAATAATCCCAATTGAATTATATTACAATTTTATTTAGCCTTGATCAAAGCACTTCAGGATGTTGCTTTGAGACATAAGAAGTTACTTTTGAAGAAGTGAAAAGATTATAGAGTCGTAGTTCATGGAGATAAAATTTCGGAGCTTACTTCTGAAAAGGAATTGATTTTTTTTGTTTCTCGAAAATGCTTGAAGTTTTAAATGAATTAAGCTAAAAAAATATTAAATAAAAAATATTAATAATTCCTTTGAGGTATTTTAAAATGTGATAATATCTTGCAGGTTTTTGAAGTCTTGATCGGTTTTTTAATCTGATTCAAACGTATTCCGAAACAATATCATTACATTACCACAAGCAGAAAAAAATAACAGCGAGTAAAATAAAAAAAATTAAGTTCTTACATTAAAAATGTAAGTTTGATTGTATTTAAAAATAATGTAATTAAACAAATTTATCTAAAGCATTTATTTTTAAATGCTTTTTTTTGCGTTTATCTTAATACATAAATATTTATTTATTTCATAAACTTATTTTTTTATATCGGACCAGGTTATAGGAATTGTAGAATAATATATCGAATAATATACCTATAGGGAGAGGTAATCTAGTGAGAGATCTTGATAGGAATTTCTTTGTCATGTGTCGATTTAGGCAATTGTTTCTTGGGTGTCTGGGAAATTATGCCGTAGTCATTAGGAATTGACATAAACGCTTAATCTGAAAGAAAAAACATTTGTTCTTTGAAAAATGATAGCATTGTGGCACAACATTAGATAGCTTAATTACAATCAGAGGAGGAAAAATCTCATCTAATGTATTTACTACCTTATACTGATTATTACTAGTATCATGAGCGGGTTTGTATTGGAAATTTGGGCTTTTTTGTTTTGATTTGCATAAATATTTTCATCTTTAGCCTCAGTGTCATCAGATTTATTATTGTTATTTTTAACTTAAAACCCTGAGGGTTAGATTTAACAGAATCATTCATTTCTCCTGATCCTAATAGTATTAGGATAAATTTCAATTAAAGCACATTTTAAAATTTTAGATACAATCAACTATGGATTTATTAAAAGATTTAAAATCCCTCAATGTTTTAAAAATAATAGATTAAAAGCTTACTTACCATTATTTCATAATCTAAATTAGCAATCCAAAAGATGATCAATAAAACATTATATAAATAAAATAATATTAGGCAATAATAATATTATTTTATAAATTCTCTATTACTCTCTCACTTGCTGAGTACACAATATTTGATGAAACGATAATAAACTGTAATCACGGGAAGACATGAAACAATTTAGAGGGCCTTAACTAACTTGCAGCGCAACGTTTTGGGACTCTCCCAAACTCGGACAACAGTTATTATGATGAGAACAGAGCACTAAAAGGACATCAACAATAAGATTCTCATTATAATAATGCTTTGTGTGAAAAATTATCTTTGTGACACAGAAAAGATCTAACTTTGTTTAAAGTGTTTGTGCCAAATACTTTATATTTTCCCCTCTTTTTGTATTTGCAATTGATAAGGAAAGAAAAAAATCTGTGAAGGTAAAACATGTACGCCTATAAAATGATAATTGCTTACGCCCCTTCTCTCCTGAAAAAAAGCTAAAATATATTGAGAACGAAATATAAAAGAACCTAGTGTCACGTGATGGTTTTTTGCAAAGATAAATATTTACCTTTCATAAAAAAAAAGCTGTCACTGTGGTTGTGAAGCTGACTCTTCTAAGATCATAATATTTTCCGAGTTAAGAGCCGATATTTTCGACTGCTGATCATCACCTAACGCTGAGCACTCTCTGCCGGTGACATCAGAACGAGTTGATGGATGGTTTCGCGCAGAGGAGTCGACTGCCCGTGACTTCGCAAACACTGGCCCACAGTCAGCTCTCACCATCAACACACTCGAGTTTTCAGAGTATGACGTCACAGGAATTTTAAATGCAACTATGTGAGCTAAACATGAAGGACTGCCATTTTCGGTCTCTCAAAAAAGATTGGAAGGTTATCATTAACATCGATACTATTTCATTTCAATCAAATAACCTAATAACGTTATTTTAAACTAATTACCTTATATATATTATTTTTTACTGAACTCTGAAAATCCGTATTTAATATGGTTTCCACGGATAAAATTGTGAACACTGACTTAGCTGAATGAGTTAGTGACGTTTCTTAAAATCCATTTTCTTCACACTGCTCGCTTTGTAAGACGACAATAAGCTTAAGTAATATCGGAAAACGAGCGCATGTTAGTCATGCGAATAAAGGGAAACAAACAAACACAGTTGCGTGCCATTTCAAAACGTCTTAGTGGATATTTGATTTTTTTTTCTGAAAAAGAATACTAGAGAAAATGAGAGGCCAAGTCAGAAAACGCCAACTTTGATGTCCAAAATTAAGCTGATTTTGAACTCTTGAGTTCAATAACAATCATCTAGAGCTGAACTTTTTTGGACATTAAAACTTGTTGAGTCACGTTCATTCTATAGCGCATTCAATGATGGGACGGAAACTTTTTCACAAATATATGTGCACCGATAGTGAAATAAGAAAAAAAGTGTACTTCAGATTGCGCGAGAATCTCGCACATTGTTTGTTACGAATGTTCTCCGTTTTATCAACAGTCTCTTAAGAAAAAACTATTAGTAATGGACCTTGGCGAAGCTTTGAACCGCATTTTAGGAAAATTCCGAATGTATCTTTGTGTAATATCTTTATTTGAATCCACTGATAGACTCCCCAGGAGCTACTGAAATTCTGCATTTTAAGGCACACCACTGGTCAGGAATTGTTTGAGAGTGTTAAAGAAGTCACATCAAAGGTGAATATACAGATACTTTCACAAATTAGTGTGAATAAACCAAATTGAAATTAAAATTTTTAAATAGATATCAAAAAAGAACTTCTTTGCTAAAATGAATACATTTTATATACAGGTGGTTGTGCTACGCATAACTACATATAAACCATTGAGATCATCAATAAGAGTGCACATCTACTGAATGGGAAGCAAACTCTATTCTAAGAGCAATGTGTGCACAATTTAAAAATGGGTCAACTAGTCTTGCTGATTTCTCGGAAGAACTTCTTAATCTTCTGAATTTTCATTAAAGTTTTGGTAGTTTTTATTTTTTTGAAGATATCAGTATTTACAAAATTACTCCAAATATTTTGGAAGACATAAAAAATTCACAGATTTCAATATTTAAGACAAATCCTGAATCTGCTAAGAATGATAACATTATAAAGGCTTGTCAGTATAAATGAATAAATTAGTTCTGAAAATAGTTTCTCTTATTATTGTTAATATTCTTCATCTGTTTCTTCAAAAAATTAAAACATCTGTGTCAATGGTGCCTTTCTCATACAAAAATATCTTCATTTTGGTTAAACGGTTAGTGAAAAACATTGTTAAAAGAAGTACAATCTAAGAAGTAAAAACATTATACACTTACTTTTGATACAGCTTGGTGATCCTAAAAATCAAAGGCTGAGAGAAAATGCCGATATTGGATTTGCGAATTTCCTCTTATATTGCATATAAGTTCATGAAAAAATCAGGTTTAAAACAGGAATTTTTTTTCCATTTTTATATTTCTAATCCATTTCTATTATTTTTTCGATGATATATATATTTAGATACCACTTTCAGTGTACAGATATATAATATATATGCTATAATACTTTTAGTATTGCTTTTTAAGTGAATGTGTTTCATTAAGAGAAATATAAAAATTATTCAGGCTTGTTTCTATAATTCTCATTATTGCAAGTCAAGGATACTTTCAATTTTTCCAATCGTTATCATGTTTCATTTAGAAAATTTTGCTATCCTGGAAAAGTTAAAAGTTAAAAGATATCATTAATCAATGATTTTTACGATCAAAGATTTCATGGACTGAATGTTTTTATGGATCTCGTGCGACTCTACAAGAACCCATTTTAGGTTTTTTTTTTTCTGTTTATTGTTATTTGCAATACTCTACATTATTCTTATTTTATCAACATGCATTTTTTATTATTTTTGTAAAACTTTATAATTTTATTAAGTAAAGTGTATTTCAAAAGGGACTATTACTAATTAAATATTGACAATATTATTCAATTCATAAATTTATGAGAAGCATGGAGCAAAATAATTATAAAACAATTATTTTGTTAAAAATTCAATAATGAGATTCGAGTAAAACCACAAGAATTTTTTCTTGTTCCTAAACAATTTATGTTCTTGAAATAAAAATTTGTCAATAAATTAAAAACGACGGCTGAGATCGGTCTATTTTTAAAATTATTTTTAAAACTGTACCGTCATCTTAAATATTTTTTGTTTAAAAATTTTTGTCAGTGAAAAAAAGAAAATCCAGTTTTACTCTTATTTTCCAGTTTTTGTGATTATTTCCTACACTCTGTGCAATGAATACGTGTTCCAAAACTTCAGCGTTGTAATGTTGATCATCTCAAATTTGAAAAATGAAAGAAAGCTGTAACTGGTATAAGTTTCAATGTTCCTCCCTCTTTTAATCGTGAAAAAGAAACTATCCTGTGTTTGCTTTCTCTTTACCCATCATCAACATATAAATTCATTGTTTTTCTGGCTCTTGACAAGTCTTAGTACCTACCGATAAAATGAAAGCATGAATGCAGTAATTGTTGAATAATTATAAATATCATATCAAGGAAAAACAATTAGCAAAAAATATAAATTTACCTAAACAGTAATATCTAAAAGAACATTGTATCTTGACACATTTTGATTCTAAAAACTTTAATTTTTGTTTTGTTTTCGTTTTGTGTGATTTTAATTTTTTCTGGTATCTTTTTACTTAAGATATTCTTTTTCTTGGGATTTTTGGGTCAAGAGAAATCGAATTTTGACTTATTGTCAGATCTCTCTCAGAAAAAATCCCTGATTTGAATCCCTGCCTGAGGGTGACCCTTGTCTTCAGGCCGGATTCATTGTATTATTATTATTATTTCTCCTTTTGTTTTCAAATTTTTGCTAATAATTATAAATACCTTTATTCAAAATTTATTTCGAACAAGAATCTTTTATTAATGTGTTTTTATATCAGATTTACGTTTTAAGAGGTATTCATTTTTAATCTGACATCAAAATTATTACTCCGGATTTGAATGGATATTCTGCATGAATTTAACTATGATTGCTTTATACAGAAACTGTTGTCAATAATAAAGATATTGTGAACGATTATAGAAAACTTTATATTGCGTTTATCTTTTGGAAATTATCACATTTTATTTATTTCATTTCATATAACCACCTACTGAAATTTACCTTTTTCTATATTTAATTAGCTGTAATAATTAACTTGTTGTTTCCTCAGAGTTTTTGTCAACGTAATGTCAACACGGTGATAAAAATATCAGTTATATGAAAATCGTATTGGAGTTTGATTGTTGAACCCGCTACTATGTGTTAGGTATACGTGGTTTCCGCAAATTGATATATGTGTCGATTCTATAAGTATTGTGGAAAATGAAATATTTTTAACATGCAACAAGAACAATGTATATATATAGAGAGAGAGAGAATGTGTTAAATATATATTCAGTATGCGATAATAAATACAAATATTTACAGTTTGTAAATATTAAAAAAAATATTAATACAGCATGTTATTTCCTTTATTTAAGAATAAAGTTACATTTAGTGTTTGGCATTGAAGCAAATACGACACAATTGAGGCTGGTCAGGACAATTGTTAGAGTATCTGGAAGTTAGCTTTGCTTTTTTTCTGGCCTGTTCACGACCCTCTGTCTTAGAAATGTTGATATAGCATATATGACATTTACGTCGCAACTTTTTCCCATTTTCATGAACCCTATCAAATCAACTGGTGCGTTTTTTATTACTTTTTTATTGCTCGTCAAAATCAGGATCTATATCCATACCAAGCAGCTGAAAAAACCAAGCTCTCCCTAAACTTACGAATTTTCATTTTTGAGGTTGTTACATGTCGATATACAACCCATGCTTTAACTACAGCTACTCCTAACAATTTTTTCTGTACCATTTTAACAATAGTTTTCTGTACCATTTAACACCTTTTCTTTGTATAATGGTATAAGCACCTCATTGAAGAATTCGAACTAACTTTCGCGGGGGTGCTTTGGCTATCATTTTTGGCAGTCAGGATGAAAATCTTCCCTTCTTTTATATGTAGTTTTATGTTGAAAAAAAATACAAATTACACAAAAAAATTGGACCCCATGGTGAACATTTACAATTTTGGCTTGGCAGTCAAAGTGTTAACATTTTGTACTTCAAACATTAAATGTCATAATTTCTGTAATTTTATTTTTTCAATTAGGATGCCATTTTTTCTGAATGAGTGTAAACTCCCATGATGCCATATCATGAATGTTTATAATGTTTTTTTAAGCAATTTGTTGAGGTAGAATAATGAGTCAATTCTTTTTAGACTTGCACGGAGAAACATGACCTACAAATGGAAAATGCAGGGAAACATCCACTTAAACTGGCATAAACACATTCAAAACGAGCATGTACTCTGTAACATATTTAAACCAAAAAAGAAATCTGTGACTTGCATTCCAAAACAATATTTCCGAGTTCAACAAGCACTTAAAATAGTAATAGAAACAGAAGGCACGAGGTGTTTCAGGCTTACGATAAAACTCCATATGATTAAACTGAAATGAAAAGTAAAATGCAAATGCTGTTAATTTTTTTAAAAAAATAATTTTGTTATTAAAACAGTTTTAGGCTTAATTAATAAAAACTGATAATTTAAAAGGTAATTTAGAAGATAATGTTTTGAAATATCACCCTTGTTAATATAAATTTTAAAGTGCATGTTATAAATGTATAAACAATATTGATTGGAGGGGAAAATAATCAGAAAACTGACAGTCCGAGTGATATTTAAATCGGTTACATTTTGCACAGCTCGTCTTAAGATAAATTTATTTCCTTTTCGTTTAACATATTTTAATTTCAAAATAGCTGCACGAAATATGTGCGTAACAAACTATGTATAACTTCAGTTTAAATCATAAAATTGTAACCAAGTTTCTTAGATTAATCGGTGTAGTTCCTACTTTTTTGTTTTTATCCTGAGTTTTAATTAACTTCTATCTATATTCGATCCCTTTCATCTCCGATTATTGATCGGATTTCTTTAATCCGTTTTGCTTATCAACTACTCTCTCAAAAATTAGTTTTTTCAGAAACAATTAGTAATCAAAAGAAGCAAGTTTCCTTTTTAGAATTTTTGGGAGTGGAGAAGGGGCTAGAAAAAAAAATTTCAACGAAGTTATGAGAGATGAAATATTGAACTGTAATTCGATGTGGTCATATATGGAGAGTTGTTACGGACTTCCTTGCTTTTCCCATCCTTCCATCTCGGGACGCATGTGTCCGCCACCTGAATCCACATTGCGGAATATTTACCGCACGTGAACGACGAACGTGGTTCAGAATCCCATGAGCACTTTAGCTACGGGATTTCATCGCAGCAGTTGAGAATAGATTCCTCGATTATTGGGGAAATTAAAATATTATCCGTTACTGGGAGATTACTTTGTGGTGAGATTTTACAGTATTTGCTCCTTCCCCGTGACGCAATGTTGCAGGTTCTGCTTTCTCTCCATGTTTTGAAGGCCTTTCGCAAGAAAATCAAAAAGGTATTTCTGTTCACAAGCCATATTTTAAAAGTTTTAAATAGTATTTATTTAATTTTTAATTTTTTTAACTAATATTTATCTAAAAAAGCAATAAAGATTCGTTATGAATGAGTAATTGTTGTAACTTACAACCTTTAATAAGAGAGAGTTTAACTCATTTTCAAAACGAAAACAAAAACTTCTAGTTTATTTTCTTGGAACGTTGGTGAATAGATGGCGCTGATTGTATTTTTAGACCATTTTCTGAATTACATTCGATTTTAAACGCGGCGGATTTTTCTTCCGTTCGACGAGACAAAATGCTACTGATGGATTTCGACAAGCTTCAGACCTTTTGGAGTACTATATATTCGGATTTTCTCGTTGACTGTTATTTGATTGGTTTGAGTTTTTCTCTTTTATTCTAATTAGATTCCATAAACCGTTTAGTGATTTTTTGCTTGTTTTGTGTGCATTTAATACGGGTATATTTAGTTTTGTTTTGAGTCTATGTTGTTTTGTTACGTTTGATTTTAACATTTTGTGTTTTAATGTTTTTGTATTTCTATGTTATTGATTATCTCCAAGACCTCATTTTTCCTGGATCTCTTTATATTTTAACTTATTTTTTATTTGTTTTGTTTTGTTAGTTTTGGTTTCGTTTTGCGTGATTTTTTCTGGTTGATTTTTAATCAAGATATTCTTTTTTTCTTGGGATTTTTGGGTCACGGGAAATCAATTTTTGACTTATTGTCAGATTTCTCACAGAAAAAATCCCTTTTTGAATCCCTGCCTGAGGGTGACCCTTGAAAAAGTCTTCAGGCCGGAGTCAATGTATTATTATTATCTCTACTTTTGTTTTTAAAATTTTTTTGCCAATTTTGTTCATTTCATCTGTGTCCTAGTTGTAGCAGCATTGGCGCTCTCTAGATACAATGTTCTTTTAATTATTTCTATTTTTAGATATTACTGTTTGGGTAAATTTATATTTTTTGCTAATTGTTTTTCTATGTTAGTATGTAAGTAATGTCTCTGCTTATATAACTTTTCTCACTTTAGTATAACCAATTTTCATAAACCAATTTTTTAATCTTCTTTTCAACAGAATCTTGAGACTACAATGTCATTTCAATTCCTTCAAGTGTTTGATTGAAGAATTTCAAATAAGCACTTGCAAAAATATATTGCATGAATTGTTTGTATGAATTTATTTCATATTTTCTCGTCTACGTCGGATATTAAAAAAATCCATTGTGTTGATAAAAACATCAGAGATTTAGAAAAAAATATTCATGTTTTGGGACACTGGAATGCGATAAAATAATGTTATTAAACATTGCACTGAATCGATCTGTACGTCTCCTGTAGTGCACAAATAAACAGAAAGTTGCGAGAAGTGCGACTCCGGTCTGACCGCAGATCAACAAAATCATGATAACTGAAAAAAAAATGAAATCTGTTACACGATTTCATTGCTAAAATCGCAGATCTGTGGAATATTTTGGATCATTATTACCATTAAGTATCTGCCGGTTTTTCTGTGTAACATATGTAAATATATGTGAAAGCGATAATTGAAAAAAAAATGGTAGGAAACTAGAAAAACGATTTTTATCAGGTGATCTTGGCATAAGTATTATGAATCTGTATTCAATTTTGAATCCAAATCGTCATTACTACATACTTATTTATTAAGAAGAGAATTTACTCAGTTGAAACTCAACTGTCAAAAACTACTTGTATTTGTTTATAAATAAACAATCAACGACGAGATGGGTACTGTCTGTCCATAAGGAGATCTCTGGCCGACAGTCGTCTATATTTACGGCGGTCGTTATAGAAACAGGTTACTGC
This sequence comes from Argiope argentata, assembly GCA_026289955.1. Classification (NCBI taxonomy): domain Eukaryota; kingdom Metazoa; phylum Arthropoda; class Arachnida; order Araneae; family Araneidae; genus Argiope; species Argiope argentata. Next base: position 7,831,496 of record JAOUZG010032936.1, on the reverse strand, counting down.
AGGAAGAGTCCATTTCACAGAGGTAGAAATTCATTCAAGTTTCTTACGTTGGCGCGTTTAGCGCGTAATTGGCGGTGTTGATATATTGCCTTTAATTTTTGAAAGCAATTTCGAAAAATAATTCACTGAGCTGAAAATTATTTCCGTACTTGGAACTTTGAAAAAATATATTATTCCTGTTAGAATAATACAGAAATTCCTATCTGATTAGTATAGAAAGAACAGAGTAAATCAAAGAGAAAAACTGAAAGAAAAACTGAATAATGATGTGTCTAACGACTGCACAAGAAGAAAAAAAAAATAAGTAGAATCCAACATGACAAAAAATTAATTTTCATTTTATTTGTTTTAAATTTATTTAACTTTTTAAGATCAAATTATCCGCAGCAAACGGGAAGTAATCTGTCTAATTCAACATAAAAATAATAACATAATAATCAAAATTATTTCATAATTTTTATAAACGGTTGCTTTTATTCAGTTACAAAGTAAAATATCCATTGTTAAATATGCTTAAAACCTCTCCAAAAAGTTTTTTTAATAAATAAATATATTTATTTATTTTTGATATATATGCTATTTTTTGAATAGCAAAAATAGCATATATATCAAAATTTACAATTACATTTTATCAAATAAGATAAATAAAAGCTATAAGATAAATAAAATTTTCAAAGTTTTTTTTAACGATATTTAAAAAATAAGGATAATCAAAAGTATGTTAAGTTGAAACTTTTGATTATCGTTATAGAAAATAACAAAAAGGAAGCAAATAAATTTCGTAGCTTCAGGAAATAAACTAAATAAAATTCTATATCTTCTATAACTTATGATTAAACTAATTGAAATGGAAAAAAAAGCAATTTTAAAATTCACTTTTTATTTATAAAACACATTAATTATTATTAAAAGAGTGTTAAACTAGCAGAGATCGATTGACAGTTGTGTACTTTCAATTTAAAGAATTCTAAATCACTGTCACAAGATTCCGTTTCTTCTGAATCGGAATCCGATTCAGTACTTTCAATCTGAAATACTAGTTCATCCACTAGTTCTTCTAAAATCCCATCTTTTACTCAATACGAATTTTCAGCAAGTTACAAGCAAAATTCTATAACATTATGCACAATTTTACGTGCTTGTGGTTTTAAAGTCTCTCCATTCTTAAATCGAAAAGGCAATTTAAAGGATCTCAAAATTCAAGAGACAAAAATTATTAAATAATGAAATGCAGCTAATATTAACCAAAGAAAAATATTAATAAAATATAAAAGAAGTAAGCTAAGCAAATATAAAGATACGAGCAACTGCGGTAAAGCGAGAAGACGAATGAGTAATAGTTTTTTTATCGCTTCATTTTTTTGCCAAGATAAAGAATAACTCGCCAGACTCCGCCCGATTCCACCCATTCAAAATAGATCCTCCCTATCGACACCGGTTTCTATGACGCCCGCCGTAAACATAGACGACTGTCGGCCAGAGATCTCCTTATGGACAGACAGTACTCTTATTAAAGCGATTTTTCGTAGTAAGGTGATTTTATTTCCTGTGCATGCATAATGAAAATTATTGCTTAGCATTTCCAATAGGACAGTTCAACTCTATTAGTACTTCAATTAATATTTCTCCTTAATCTATCTCTGTAAATCACAATTAAAATCAGAGTTCCCTTTGTTTTGGACAGATGTTCCGATCAATTACTAGGCGTTGTGACCTTTTTTTGTTTTTTTTTATCTTATCTATGAAAATGTTTGATTTTAAATAAAGTGTCCTATTAGTGTTGGATTTTCCAACTGAAAGTTAATAGTAGAAATCGAAAAAAAATTTATTGTCTTAACAAAATTAGATTTTAAAAAATTAATGAAAAGGGCATACTTATCCCCCCCCACGAACTTAATTTTACTCTACAAACAATATTATCATTTCTCGTAAATGATTAGAAATCAATCTGAGTTGCAATTCTTTTGAGAATTGTTAATTCTTGTGTACACAGAAAATTACACAGTGGAAAATCTGTATATGAAATTTCCATGAATCGAAAATATCTGTGAAACGAGCGTTGTTCATGAAATCTACTAACAAAATTTTGAACAAAGAATTATGGTTCAATTACAACAGTGACCACCGTTTCTTTTAGAATAAGGGATACAAATTAAATAAGAAATTGTTTCCATAATTTTTATTTGGAAAAGGGTTTTTTTTCGGAGGATTGGAAATCGTTTATAAAAGGGGAAAAAAACTTCGGAGTTTAGCCATCTTAACTTTTTCTTTCTTTCTATGAGTCCATTTCCTCAGAGTGAGATTATCATCATAAATTTTCCTCTTTCAATGTCTTTTGGTGAGATTATCATCATTAATGTTCACCTTTCGGTGTCTTTAGGTGAGATTATCAACATAAATTTTCACCTTTCAGTGTCTTTAGGTGAGATTATCATCATAAATTTTCATTTGTCGATGTCTTTTGGTGAGATTATCATCATAGATTTTCATCTTTCGATGTCTTTTGGTGAGACTATCATCATAAATTTTTATCTGTCGATGTCTTGATGAGCTTATCGCCATAAATTTTCGTCTTTCGATGTCTTTTGGTGAGATCATCATAAATTTTTGTTTTCGTTGTCTTTAGGTGGGATTATCATCATAAATTTTCAGCTTTCGTTTTCTTTAGGTGAGATTATCATCATTAATGTTCACCTTTCGGTGTCTTTAGGTGAGATTATCAACATAAATTTTCACCTTTCGGTGTCTTTAGGTGAGACTATCATCATAAATTTTTATCTGTCGATGTCTTTTGGTGAGATTATCGCCATAAATTTTCGCCTTTCGATGTCTTTTGGTGAGATCATCATAAATTTTCATCTTACGGTGTCTTTTATTGAGTATGACCTCTAAATGAAAATCCTTTGAAAAAGAAGTTTAGGTCAATAGAAAAGCATAAAGCCAGCTGTATGAAAATATAAATAAAAATTTGCTGCAATTCATTTTTATGAAATATTTTATAGAACTTTTATGATATGCGCTATTGATTAATTGTAATAAAACGTCGAAAAAATTTATATATAGTTCTATAATATCGATAAATTAAATAATAAGACACATAAAATTTTGCTTAAACTAAATGAAAGTTTGAAAAGTACCTAAAATTATGCTTTTAGTAGTAATACTGGATAATAAAACATAGTTTTTAACAAAAATAATTAAATGACACAAGAAGAAAATTAATGTAAATTGAATATCACAAAATATAAAGTCCTCTTTATTAATAATAAAGCTGTGGGTGGGTGGGGATGTGTTCGTGAATGCGTACCCGCTTAATACATCAGATAGAGGTTGATCTGCCTCTAAAATACCGAATTCGAAAAATATATACTTTGGAAGTTGAGAATGTGCTACTCGGAACAGGTTTTGTTAAAATTTCAATTAGAATTTTTAAAAATTATTATTATTATGAAAACAATCGTTTTTATTTTCATTTCCCGAAATACAATTGTAAGTCTTACTGCCTGATATAATATCATATCATAATATTCTTTATTATTATTATTATTATGTTATCGACCATTCAATATATTTGCCTTTTTATGGGATTAAACGATCGAACTCTTACTAGAAGCAAAATTGGAAACTTCTACTGATATCCACGTTATAAATCATTTTAAAGATTTGTATAATTCATAGCAAAATTTTACGTCATATATTTTTTATTGTTGATCCCCCCCTTAACATTTTGAAATAATTTTACGAAGTTAATATTGTTACTCGAAGCTGAAGTAAGTATGAAACTTCTTTCCTGTTGAAGATTTACAGCATTAAATGGATCGTTTTTAATTGCTTGGAATAAATTCTTTCATTCAAAAAAACTCTTGAATGAGTTTTATTTTACTGAAATGTATTTTTTATACATCTTTTCCTCTTCGCACTTTTTATTGTTGTCTTCTTATAAATATTTATAATTAAATTTCTTAGGCAACTTTAATGTGTTTCACTTTTGGGATGACCATCAACCTTTCATGTCTCCTTCTGGTTATTTCTCATTTCTCTTTAATTAAAAATTAGCTGATACTTGCGATGAAGCTCTTTTGGAATTTGCCCAACTTTTGTTCTGGCATCCTTTTTTCGAATAATAAAAGCGAGCAAACTCGGAAGTGTTTATATACACGCATACGGTTCTTTCTTTTAGTTTTCCTATTCAGTACTTTGTTTAAATTTTGTATTTGGCGATTAATTTTGTTTTCATTTCTAATTCAGTTTTTATAATACGTTTTAATATCAGTCTTTCTGAACACTATGTTGTTATGAAATCGTAGACACCATATTGTATTTACATTTTTTAAAGCCGGATTATATATAAAATTAATAAACCAAGATATGCCATTTTTTTCTTTCAGAACTGTTCTTTATATTTTCTTTGGAAAGGCAGTTTTCAACGCTTTCAGTATCGAATTCTGCCATTCTTGAGATTGATTAATTTGTTTTTAATAAATTTATTTTATTTACCACTGAATTTTATTTGTTTATCAAGCGAAAGAAATGCATTTGCTTGTGGCTAACCTTAGATGTAATTGCAATAATATTAAATTACAGTGAATATCATAAAAAGGCAGTACTGTGAATTAAAACTATAAGCACTAACTACTTGGCACAGAAATCTCTCTTATTACTTATTGTCAAGTGGCAACTGTCGAATGTAAACAAAATAACGTGCGAACTTTAAAACTCTTCAACTGCAGTAAACTGAGCACTTCGCTTGGTTAATCGATTCAGTTGCAAAATATTATTCGATGTTTTGGGAAGGATTTGCAGTGTCAGAAAAATAGTCAATTTATTTACAGGGAAGAAGCCAACTTTCAACTGGAAAGTTTAATCTCGCTCAAAAATAGGCTTAACCGTCATCAGATGAGTAATCTCGGTCTTGTTTGGGGAAAGTGAAGTTAATATCATCTAAAAGAATTATCTCACAAAAATTGTCTTTCTATCATTTTAAGATTCAAAAAATCCATGAAAATAAAGTTGATTTTATTAAATAAATATATTTAATATAACTTATTTTAACAATATTTCTTAGTAGAATTTGACATGTTTTTGAATGTTATGGAGGAGTTCATGAGTAAAGCATTTAATCGCGTACTTTCCCTAATCATAAACACCGTAGAAGTAATTTCATTTTCGCTTTTATTTCATAATGCATACTTTTTTAATTTTAATTAATTCAAATGGATTCATGCTTTCAAGTTCGTATCGAATAACAAAATGAACTTTGAAAAAATACTTTCTAAAACAGCTTAAAAATTCAGTAATCCACGCGAACAAGTTGGTCGCCAAAGGCAGCTTGCTCTTTACATATTTTTTTTTTTTTTTCAATTCTGCAATGCATAAAACAAAGAACTTTCTGGGATGGAAGTATTCTACCTCAAAATATGCAGCGAAGAAAACTGCCGCTGGGAATATTGACAGCTGTGAATTGCCAATGAGAGTATTATTTTAAGATCAGCCACCCTTATTTGTGCAGCCTTCCAAATTCATGACTCACTCGAACTGCAACCGCAGCTGAAACGGCGGCGCTCGACCTTTATGGAATACTGACCGATGCAGCGCTCTTGCGAACTGAGGCAAAATATCAATCCCTCCTCCGTCACGTGCCCTCCCCCGTTTCAAGGCGTCTCTTGCGAATAACAGAGGCAAGCGCATTCTGAAAAACGGATTAACCTTCCGATCTTTTAATCAGTTTTTGTTGGCCACAGGCATTAATCCTCTGGTTTTGACGCAGACGCGGGGACGTCACGCGAATGTAGAACTGTAGAGTCAGAATACTACGTCAGAGAACTAACTGCATATTCAAAAAGCTATCGCTGTAATTAAAAAACAATACATCTCAGTGGGAGATTAAAGAGACCTTACCGCAAGGGATGGTTCACATTGTTTCGGTGCAATTCTACTAGTTCTTGGGATGAGAGAGGTATGATTTTAAAAATACTTTTCTAAAAACGAAATATCAACTATTTTATGTGTATGATAATATTAATAAAATGCATCCCCATTAGATGTTTCCAATAGTAAAATCAAATTTAATTATTATTTGTTATTAAAAAAATTGTTAACATTTAATATCTCCAAAAACACCCGGCATTTTTCAGTGTCAATGAGTAATTAAGCGCGTATTATTACGCTTAGTGTTGATAATTATTGAAATAATTTTATTTTGTATAAACCATTGCATTATATTAACTGAATATTTCGGCTTTTAAATTAAATTAAATTAGTTGTAATTATTTATCAATAAAAACTTTTGTAAAATCTGCACAATATTGATACTTTTTAAACGATATCGTTATTCATTTTTTTATTCGGCTATTTTTTCTTCGTAATTTGTGAAGTCAGAATGGCAACACTAAAACTTTTTTCGGGGGAAATCTATTAATATGTGAGTACATTCGTTTATTGGAATTCATTATTTCATTTAGAGTACAGCTTCCAAAAATTACTTCTAAAAGAATATAGAGATTCTTCATTCGAACAATTTTCATTTTGTTCCATTTCCATTAATTTTATAACTTGTGAAAGGCTGCTTATTCTAATAATATGAGAGAAAAATCAAAACCATAAAAAAACATCTGGTCTTAAAATTACTTGTAAACTCCGATGGTGATATATTTAAGCTTTTCTTTCATTTTTTGCTTGCTTACTTTCTGTTTTCATTTATTTTGATATTTTTTGTAACTTTTTCCATCGTTATTATTCTCGTTCTGTTATTTTGTATTTCAAAATTCTATTTTGGGGTTTTAAAAAGAAAAAAAAATTGATTTTTCTGTTTTTATACCCGGCCGTGATAATGACACGTTTTCTGATTATTAATTTTTTTAGATTTTCTGTTCAAAACGGATTTTTTAATCATGTTTCTGAATGACTTAGAAGCTTAAGAATTTGAAATGCATAGTAATTTTACTTTTGTCTATAAAAAAGTAACGATTAAAAAGGAATAATTTATTTAAGTTGATAAAGTTTATTGAAATGAAAATTTAGTGCTTGAAAATCTTGTGCTCCGTTATTGTTTAAATAGAAATGTCACGAATATGAAACATGCATTTTTTTATATGCGATATCTCGTAACGAGTGCGAACGATCAGTTATCAATTACTCTTTCTTTGCTGTTTCTTTTCTGCTCATTCTTTCGTTCGATAACAGCTTAAGGACAGTAAAATGCATGCATTTTATATTTTTATTGCTCGACATCAACTGTTGCCAATTTACCTCATGAAGCGGCTTTCTAATTTTCGCCATTTTCAAATATTCTCTTCAGCCATTTTTTGCTTGAAAACGCCTTTATTAATAATCTGAAGGCCTTACTTAAGCTTAATTTAACTTATTTTAATTAATATAATAATGTTTTGTGGACATATATTAATTTTACATTCTTTCTATTCTTTATAACGTTTTTAATTCAATCACAAAATAAATAGAAGTAGCTTTAAAATAGCTTTTCATTAACACTGTTTTAAGAAAATAGTAATAATGAACTATTCTAAATAATTTCAATGTGATTCTTGAATTTGTATTATGAAACTAAGTTTTATAAAATTCCGTTCAAGATAATAAAAGCATATTCTCATATTTGTATTACGTTACTTATCCGTAATATATTTTTAAAAATTTAGAATGTTTTTATTAAACGCTGCTTTAGTACAAAACTCTTGAAAAAATAAAAATCAGTAATATTTTCTTTATTTGTATGTTATTCCCTATTTTTCTATTTTGTCATAAGATCTCTGCGTTTCCTCCCACATAGTCGTATACAATTGTTAGGAGAAAATGTGTGCTACACAAAAAATATCTGATCAAATCCAAACGTTTACTGAGTTTACGTATGAGTTATACTGATTATGAAATTCTGTTTTAGAAAGATTTTTATGGAGATTTCTTTTATCTAAACTAGGTATCTTTAAAAGAATGCTGCACGTATTATTTTTCTTGCCATTCGGTGTCTCAGAATCTGCTAAGACAGCAGTTTTATGAAGATCGTGTAGCATTAGTAAATAAAGTTGGAATGGGATTAGGAAATAAGAGAATATTTTAGCATGAATTTAATTTAGTCTAA
>JAOUZG010032936.1:7809958-7823004 GCA_026289955.1 Argiope argentata | reverse complement strand
ATATATATAATAGTTACAGATTTTCAGTCGATACGAAATCGAAAAAAGTACACTTTTAGCATTTTAACATTGACTTATTTCTGCACGTAATTTGGGACAAAGACGGGAAGTCGGAGGGCAAGATAAAAAAAATGACAGAAGTTCTCCCTTTGGTTGCTAAAGGATCCTGATAGAAAATTACTGTCAACTTAGAAAAAGGTACAGCTCTCCCCTTCATTCAGATCAAGATATTTTCAATTCAGCAATTTTAAGATTGCGTTATAGAAATGATTAAAAAAAGAACGGTATTTGTATCAGGAAATGAGAGCCCATTTTGAAGTAGCTTGGGCTAATTTAAGATAAAAATTTGGAAATCAACTGGAATTTAAACTACATTAGAATAAATATATAAATTCGGAAGGAATATGATTTGTCTACAATAAAACTGGAAAATTGACAAATCTCTAATCAGCTGACTGCATTTTCCTTTTTTATATTACTTTAATTTGAAATGTCGTATTAGTTATCAAATACTTGGGCAGTTGTAAGCCAACTATGAATAGGCTATCGACATTTTTCTTAACACACATTATTCAAAAATATACGGATAAATGTGCAATAAAAAAAGGGGGCAAAACGATCATTACAATGTTCTAAACCTTTTTAAAGTGTCATAAATCAGAAGAAAAAAAAATGGGTTTCCAAGAATTTGTCGAACTAATCGAATAAAACATTCATTTTCCGAAATTTTAACATCAGCGTTTGTTTTATTCGTTCATTTATGCAATTCTTCCTCCATCCGTTCAAGCTGAAGTTTTCCCTAATTAGTTTTCATAAATTATCTTTGATTGTCACTGAAAGGCTCCAAAAGTCTCCTAAACGAAGTCGCCAATGACCTGAAAACGAAGAGTGATAGTGAGCTCTGCATAAAAGGAAATTCGTCGGTATTTACATTAAAGAGCACGGAAGGGAGATAGGACAGATGCTGATTGTGTTTAGCTGCAATTTTGCGGTAATTCTACTAAAATATGGACGATTTTATTGCGCTAGAAATGTTGGATAAGAGTCAATTGAAAATATGGTTGCCGTTTCAGTGTTGACAGATATTAATAATCTTTAAATCCCATGTTCATGTTGATAAACATTATTTAAACAAATATATTTAAAGGATTATTTGCATTTCATTATTTTCAATTTTGAAAATAATGATTATTTACAGCAACAACAACAAAAAAATGAAAGACACGTGATTCCTTGAATCTAATATTCACACACTGTCATAAACAAGAAACAAATATTTCTTAGAATATTTCAAACAAAAATGTTTGTTTATGAGTAGAATTTTACAAGTCTTGCTATAAATGGAAAAATATTAACTAATAACTGATGATACAGATGGAAATGAAATTAAAACTATTGTGTTGTTACTTATGGCACTTTTCAAGTCCGCTGACAGGCCTGTTAGCGATTTAAGCCGATTGAGCGTATCATGTTTTTACAGTAGCGCCAACTAGTGCCAAGAGTACGATTTAGCTACACACATGTCACAACCCTTTTTACGGGGCGGACTTCATTCATGCGTTTCATTCCTTCATCCACAGATCCTAATTTATTATCTGAAGCAGAGAACGATCATCTCTGAAGCAGTACAAACAGTGGTATTACTCTTGAAATGGAATACTTTGTGACCACGACATATTTGACGTGCGCCAGCCACCGCACGCACGGAGAATCTTGGGCTGGCGTGTTCGAATTCGCAACCCAACGGATGAGAATCCAGCACGCTACCAACCAGGATATCCCGGCCTAATTAAAAGTTCTAAAACACCTAGCTAATCAAACTAATTCTTAGCTTCGCCTAAAACACAAATATGATTTAAATTAAAAATAATCATTCTGAACTATATATATATATATATATATATATATATAAAGGCTCCTTTTTTTATTATTTTTTCAGAACGGACGTGATGAAAACCATACTCCAGTTTTACTAGCAGCCTTATCGACAGTAAAAAGTCGTATCAAATACTTTGAAAATTTTCTAAAGAAGAATTATTGCTCCTCTAAAGAATATTTTTCCTCCTAAATATAAAAACCCAATTCAATTTAGAAAGATCTAATTAATGTCGTCCATTACATCACTGCATAAATGCCTGAACCTTTAATGCCTCAAAGATATGAGGCTTCCGATATGTCGAAAAAAGCAATAATTCATCCAACACACGCAAAATTAACAAACCATGCATAACTAATCATAACTACTAATCCTCCTCTTTAACAACTCGCGTCTAGTGCGTGTGTAATCCTTTTTGGGGGTCCCGGCTCATTTTCGTGTAATTAGTCTGATTTAACGACCCGAACTTGCGTTAAAATCATTATCTGGATTATCTATTGTAATGCAATCTCGGTTAAAATGGACGAGGAAGAGTTATCTCGTACGATGGAATAAACTTCAATACTTGATGAGTGTTTGGATTGTTTTTGTGGCATCGAGTTTTAATAATTAGTTCAGTTTAGCTTAGCTTTATTAACGTCTCCAGCAACACCAAGGCAACTTCATGATGGACCTCGTAATTTTAAACGCTGTTAGGTGACGAGGACGACATCTGAGTTGGAAGACCCTTTCCAAGCTTTCACACCACACCAGTGGAAGGATGTTTGACTCAGATGGTTTGAAAGCTCATCACACCCGCTTACTCGACGTTTCTTCAGTGGAACCGGGTCTCCGAAGCTGCAGCCTTATTTCTTTACCGAGTTTCCTTACTAAGACCTTATTATGGTCTGTTTCAAAAATTTCTCCTATACGAAGAATAGAGGGAAAACTGCGATCTTCAAATAATTCGAATACAAGATTTTGATGAATCTCCATGTTTTAAATATCCCTGAGATCAAAAAATTATCGAAATCGAATTTTTTAAAAATGTCTGTGACAAAAAAATGCTTTGAGCTAGATTGATGAAATTTGGTATACGGTATTTGCATCAAAATTTGTTGTTTGTTTCTTTAGTGCTTTGAGCAAAATCCATTAAGGAGAAATATGTCTCCCGAGTATAAATTAACCGGAAAACTACAAAACGAAAAGAACTTTAAGAATAAAGGATAAAATTCGGCACACAGGTTTAATATCTATGGCGTAGCCATCTAAAACTATTTGGACTTCGCATATTTGTCCAACAAAGTATATTACGCAGCTAAATTTTTCAGGCCGACTCTTGTCTTTTGAGATTTGGGGCATCTCACCACTTACTTTCTGAAATATTTATATGACTTTTTTATAAAAATGCCATCACTGCAGGCATTTTTAAGGCAAAGAGTTATACTGATAATCAAGAATTTATAATCGGCTGGCATTTTGAACTTTAAACGAAACTAAGCGAAAAGTTTAAATACAGAATAGTTTCTACTACTTTTCTTTATTTGATATCAAGTTTTTCTTACAATTAAGCTAATTCAGTATTACATAAATTTCGTAGCAACAAATAAATAATACAATTTTATTTGTTTCGACTTGTTTCATTTTTGTAAATTTCTAATTTTGTAATTAATTTTTAACTTGCAATCTACAGTTTTCCAATTTCTTAAATAAATTTTAATTTTATTGCGGTGATTTTGCCTCATTTGGAATTTAAAAAATAGATTTTCAGAATATCAATTTATATATAATGATGATTTGTTAACTGAATAATTGAAAATTTAAAAAAAACTGGCAGCAATCCAAATCTGTTTTCTCATATACAATAAAAATTCATCATTCAAAATTATTTTGCGAATGTTCTTTTCCCATTTTTAAAATGATTGATTTGATAAAGTTGCTGTTAGCATGCCCTAAAAATAGAAAGTTGGTGAAACTTTTTCTACGTGGACGAATACAATAAAATCATTTGAGGAAATAAATCACTGTTTTAAAATAATATATATATTTCTGAGCGAAGTTTCACTCAGTCGTTAACCAGTTTGATCAGAAAGGAAGTATTGTTTGTCGATTTCATATCTAGGCTTAAATTAGCGTTTCAGATATTACAAATGATGATCAATTTTGGCAGGCGAGGTTTTCTGCAAATCTCCTTTAGTGAAAAGCAGGTCAGTGCGTAAAGGTTTAGAACGCGGGCAACTCGGCCAAGACTCAGACACAGAAGCGATCGCCGGGGCGTGTTTGGATCCATTGGTTTCACAAACATTTGTCTGAAGACATTGAGGGAAAAATTATCATTCAACACTTTTCGGCACAAATTTTACATTTTATTTGATGGCATCACTTCGAACTTGCAATCTCCTTTCTCTGAGATCATCTACGTTTACAAGTAATTGGATTGAGAAAAAGAAAAATAATTATTTATTTCATAAAAATTGCATCTTTGTGTATCAAAACACTTTTTTAAAAACATATTTTTATGAATATACCAAATTTTTTAATTTATAATTTATTATTATAATAAATGTTGCTCAATCTTAGTTTGAAGACTTCTAATTGACTGTAAAATGTGAGGAGTCTTTTCGTAGCACCTTGTCTTTTTTTCTATTTCCTTAATGGGCTGGAATTTAAAATTTTGTTGTGCTTGTGTGTTTTTAATAAAAAGATGGGATTTTTATTTTGGCAGAACTTAAAAAAGGGGCTATTTCATTTATTTAATTAAATTTTAATTTCCTATTTTTCGTCTCCTGGTGGTAAATTTATAAGAAAAAATTGATTTTAAATGCCATAATATTAATTTTAGTGAATTGTTAAATAAATTATTAGAGATTATAAAAAGTTAGAATAAAAATTCTTTGTTTTGGTACTCCAATAGCAGAATATTTTTTAGAAATAAATTTATTAGAATTATAAACCATTTTCGGTCAGCAACTAATTTGGTCATATTGTTATTTACAGTGATTCATGTACATTAACAATGTTTAAGCATGCAAATTGTTTATAATAAAAATATTTTAAAGCTATAATTTAATTAAAGCTCTCTGAAAAAGTAGATTCCTGATGAAATGTTTGAGAGTAATCAACTGATAATTTTTGTTTCAGAAAGATGATGAGCATCAAATAAATTACTATTCTAAAACAAACAAATTGTCTTAAAAAGAAATTTAAATTGATTTCTTTTAGATGAAAAATGTTATTTCTAAAACCAAAAATGGAAATCTATAATTAAAGAGTTCATCGTCAATTTAAAGTGAGTCAGTTGAAAATAGTTGACTAAATTCAGTTTGATATTTGATATTGGAAGCCACTTTTCCGCCGTTTTCTGACCAAATTTTTGCAAAAATTTTATCGATTGGAGAAAAAAAATTGTGATTTAAATAATTTTCAAATATTTTTTTAAATATTTTTTTCAAGTAATCAGAATGGAAAACAATATGTATTAATTTATATATTCGCTAGAAACTGAACTAAAAATTTATTAATAATTCAAAAATTTCCAAATTACCAAAATTTTAGAATAAAATTGTTAGTGTTTTTTTTGGGGGGGAGGGATTTTGAGCTTCTTCTTCAAAGTTCAAAAGCTGAAAAACTTTGTAGTGATTCATCATTGCAGTATTAAGCAACAATTTATATAATTGATTAAGAATTATCTTAATTTGCTACTATGAAATCAGAAAGAAAAAAATTAATACTAAGAATAATTGAAAATAATATATGATGCAAGTTGGAAAAAAATTGAAAAAGAATTTAAATAATATAAATAAAAAAGATTTAAAAAATTATATTTTATAGTGTCATTTATAGTTTTATTCTTAGATGTTTTTTCTTAAAATGCCATTAATTTTTTTCTAATAATAATTGAAGTAAAGATAAAGTGATTTTGAAAATATAAATGTACAGGTTTTATTAAAAATAATCAATCATTATCAACATTAATAATGTGGGTTTGGTCAAAATTAAGTTTTAAATACTGGTGGATACTTTAAATTGAATTTAAAAGTCACAGAACTTTCAGCGAATTACTCCTTTAGAATCCTAAGGATACCAAAAATATTGAAGGCTACTTTTAAAATAATGATTTGAATTTCATGACATATTACTGAAACAGTTTGAAATGTATTTTAGTTTTAAGTTATAATGTAAAAGAAGTTATTTTAAAAAATGGAAAACGTATTTGAGGTGCAATATCAATTTTTTTACAACTTTTTCATTTATAACTGAAAATGTTTATATCAAGAAAAACTGTTCAATGCTGTTTTTCATTCACTGTTCCATTATAAATTCTGAATTATTTTGGTATTGTAATTGAATTTTTTGTAAGGATTAGTTCGTCATATATAATATGAAACAAAACTACAAATTCCATTTAATCCCTTAAAAAGTCGTCCAAGCGTTGTGAATTTACTACAAGTGGAAAAATTTCCTTTCTCATTTTAAAACGCATTAGTAGTAATTCAAATGTGTTTAAAACTATAAATATGTTTCCCGAATTCATTAAAATTTCGGAAAAGAAAACTTTTTTCTTTAGTAAAATTTGCTCTCTCTACTGTAAACATTCCGCAATCCAGGAGCATTATCGTACTTTTTTTCAAAAAAATATTCTAAAAAACTTGTGAACATCATAGGGAAGATAAAAAATTTTATATTATATTTTTATGATATTTCTATGGGAGTCTAACTAAATCTTCCAAAAATATTAGACCCTTCAGATAGCGGGTTTTTCGAGGCGTTATGTCTAGGGATTTTTTAATATTTACTGGTTAGTTTCTAAATCAAGATCAAAATAATGTAAACGAAGGATGAAAAGACTTCTTTAAAAAAATAAAAGAATTTCTTTAGAGGTAAAGGGGAATATTTACAAGGGGCAGAATTTACAGGGAAATATTAAATGGATTAAAACATAGAAATATTAAACAAACAGAAAGTTAGATTATTTCCTATAGGAGGACGTTAAAAATAACAAAAACATTAGGTAACTGAAAACATATTAAATGTAGCTTTGCGAGAGGGAAACGCTGACGCGTAGACAAGTCTTTATCGTATGGTGGTTAGTGGGCCTCTGCCACAATATTAATTGTGACAATTTTTCAAAAGATCCATAGATGCGTTGTTCTGGAATGTTATATTAAAAGTATCGTCCTCTGGGAAATGATCTATCTTTTACAATTCTCGCTTTAAATTACGTCTACAATCGGGCATTGATAAAAGAAAAAAATTAAAATTAAAATGATGGTTAAACAAAATACCTCCGTGGGATATCCTAAATTTATTTCCGAAGTTACTATCGAAAAAAGTGCCCTAATTTGATTCAATCATTAAATAATTAATATTAAAAAATGTAAAAGTTTTCACATTGTTTCAAATAACTTGTGAAGATTGTGCATTTTTTATTTTAGCAGCTCGAGATTGTTTTGTTTTGTTTTTTTTTTTTTTGAAAAGGGGGGAAGTTTGAAAATTTGAATTTAATTACACTTACAGAGCAGTTATTGCCATCTAAAAAAATGATCATCTTTACGTCATTTGTAGAGCTTCAACATAATCAGTCACAGTTAATAAAGACTCGATAGCCATTAATATCAAGTTAACGAAACCTTCCGAAGAAAGCGAATGATTAGTGTCCCCTTTATCGGTAGACATATGCAATTCGTTTCTCTGACTTCCTGCCTATGTATATGTGTGAGAGAGAATTTAAACAGTGGCAATTCGTCCTTCGAGTTGGAATTGATGAGAACCTTATCAGACGTCCTCAGGCCGAAAATATTGGATGTCCCAGAAGATCCCTCCGAACGATTTATTCCCTCCTCCAAGAGGTGATTTGAAGGGGAACGAAGAATCGATTCCCTTAAACTTATACTTTTAGTATCACATCCAATTACATCCAGTAATATCATCACCAATATAAGTCACATTTAGTGTTTTTTGATGAATAATGTAATGCTAGCAGATAAAAATCCGGTGTTTTTCGAATTTAAATTAATTTCATATCTTTGATCATTCATTAATGAAAAACTGAGGTAAAAAACATTCAATAAAATCTTCTTGGTGCTTCATAATTTGTGATTTAAAACTTTAAGAATGCAGACGAAACAAAAGATATTATTGACATATGAAAATAGGGTTGCCAACCAATGAACTAAAGTGAAATGAGGGTAAATAAATGTAATCATATTTCATAATCTAATTTCAATCCCAATTAATTTCCTAATTTTTATCGTAACTTAGCTTAGATTAGATTCATTCTAAAATGCTCTGTTGTTTCCTGACCATTTCCATTTTTTATTTAATTCAACGCGAGTTCTAGAACTGTAAATGCAAGAGGTTCTCACAATCTCGTAAAAAGCGACGAATGGTCGTCAAGTTTGCCGCCAAGCCTGGGGGGTCACTGATACGGCATCGGATCAGCATCTAATAGAGCTGATTGTAAAACAGCCTTTCTTACGAATGAGTCCATTGTGCTGGAAAGCCATTACAGATTCGTAATATTATATTCTAATTAATTATTATAATACATATATTTTATTATTCTTATTTGAATATTAATATTTAACTGGTGGCATATATAAGAGGACCCGAAATTAATATAGTTTTATTTTCCTTGCTGCCATCTCCACAAACGTTTTACTTACCTATAAATATTAATGTAATTTATTTTCCAAGGAAAGCAAACATGAGTTAAATCTTCCTTTTTTCGCCATAGTAGATAGTAAATATTTTTTTTTCCTTTTAAAACTTATCCTATGTTTTTCCTTTAAAACTTATCCTATTATCTATGTGTCGTAAATTTATCAATATACATACATTAAACATAAGCTTTAAACGTATTTAGTTCTGCTCAGTTGCAGTACTTAAGATAATTAAATACACAACGAATAATGTTCAATGTTTCGAGATAAAAAATATAACTAGCTGTCTTTGGAGACCACCAATTTTTCCTAATAGATGTGTGTGTGTGTTAAATATTAAAGTTTAATGCATATTTTTAACTTTCATGTTGTTATTTGATTAGACTGAAAAATATGAATCGAATAACTCAAGACAAATTGTAACGCGTGCAACTTAAACATGCTGCGAAATGACAGCAGAAATATATTTTTATGCTACGAAATAAAAGCAGAAGCGAAAACCTACTTTAGAATCGACATCCAAAGAAGGAATTTTTTTTTTCAGTCGCAATTTTAACACTGGCAAAAATACGCGATTCAATATTTTAATCGATATAAATTTCATATCATTGAAATTTATTACGGGTTGTGTGTGACATAAAAAATATTGAAAATGCCTTAAATATTTACAGGAAGGGCGTAGGTATCAATTTCTGTAAGTAAGATCTCAATTAAACTTTTAGACTATTTCTTGATTTCTTTTACATTTTCTTTCCTTTGTGTGAATAGAGTTTTTTTATCATACTGCGTTCAGAACATTTTAATAGAATTTTTCAGCTTCATTATTAGCAAAGCGTTGAATTAAAAGCTATTGAATGTTCAATGAAATGCTTCGGAAGTTTCATATAGTGATTTGTTTATTGTTGCCGTATGACAATATATAACAACAGAGATTTCTGGGCCATATAAATAGATATGATAGATACTATTTATATAAATAGATATGATAGATATTATTAGATTATTAGATATTATAGATATTATTAGATTATTAGATATTATAGATATAGATATAAATAGATATATTACTTATTATCTATATAAATAGATATACAAGGTGTCCGAGAAGTCTTTGACACATTTCAAAAATTCGGTTAAAAAAATTAAACGAGATAGAAAGTAAAATTAAATTACATTTATTACCTCAAATAGAGAAGTTTTTTTTTAACGTATCAATACACCTCGATATGGGCTCCTGATTTTCGGGGGCTACGAGCAAATGACTGATGAATTCTATCGACGACACTTCTGTGTCGACCCAGGACACTCCCAGTTTCCAAAAACTTATTTTTCCATGCAATAATGCTGTTACGAGATGGAGGGTCTTTTCCCATATTTCGTACGGAAATTACGTTGAACTTGAGTCACAGATTTCGATTCGAAAAACCACATAACACAAAACGTGCGCTCACTTGGAGAAGCCATTTTCTAAATAACTCTTTCTGACGTTTCAGTACCGCAATCTACCGGCCAGTTTTGCATTCAAAAAAAACTTTACTATATGAGGTAATAAATGTAATTTAATTTTACTTTCTATCTCGTTTGTTTTTTTTACCGAATTTTTTAAATGTGTCAAGGACTTCCCGGACACCCTGTATATTACTTATGTGAATGTAGTCAAATGTAATTCATTGCCGTTTCTTCTTTAAGTGTGTGTGTGTGTTTTGGTGGGGGGGGTGGCATGCAAGTTCATAGAGTTCATGATCTTATAGCAATTTACGCAGTCATCTGAACTAAATTCCGTCTCATCGACCAATTTCAGGAAAAACCTCCTCATATTCATCCTGCATTAAAGAGAATTATTCAAAATGTTAATTAAAATCACCTTAAAATTTTAGTACTGAAATTGCAGCTAAGCAATCAAATTTTGAACAAAATGTCCCTTTACATATAAATGATCGATATGGGATGCGTTTGTCGATGTGTAATGCGAATTCAGAAGTGCGACGATTTAATATTTGAAAATAATTATGCGCTCTTGTCTTCTAGGTAATTAAAATTTATTTTGTGGTCTTGAAGAATGACATCAAATTTGATTCCATTTGAACGAAAGTAGGGTACCAAAAATTCATATTCTTCCAAAATATATTATTCCAAAAATTCATACTCATATCTTTGCTATGCTGAAAAATACTGAATGCGCCAAACGAAATTCCCTTTTTTTTTTTCATTTATTTTTAAGAAAATGCAAAGAAATTTAAACCCAGTTTTTTATCTGTATTTTACTAAATTTCAAAAATTCTCTAAAACGTTTTTGTAAACAATATTCTATTGCTTTCCCAATTACTTTCTTTTAAAGTGAAGTAAAAATAATATTTTTTCTTTCGAAATGTAATTTCATTTCATGTTATTCTAAGATTTATGTTTTTAGCATAATTTACTCAAATTAAGGCTTTAAATTAATTTGTGCGGTAAAAAGCTACTGTATGTGAAAATCTAGCAGGAAACACTCCTGCTAGTTGAGAATTCCTGTTCTTGAACTGTGCCCGCCCTTTAACCATTGACAAATTACTTTGATTCCTGTTGGCTCACTTTGGAGTAATCGGGCCGATTGAAAGCTTCTCCTTCGCTGATAGGATGAGCAAGTTCGGAGTTTCATTTTTTTCCTTCTGCTCTGAAGGCCAGATGATCTGTATTCTTAATGAAGAGAGGAGGGGTGGGTGGATGCTGTTTCTTCCCCGTCTGGGACTAAAAATAGCGCCTGGAAATGAGAGAGACGCAATGAGAAATCGATTCCCGTGCCATAATTTTTCCCCCTTAATCTTGGATTTGCTTCATTTCAAATTTATTTTTATTATTTGCTTTTGAAGAAAAGTAGGTCACACACTCTGATCTTAAGTTTTCTAGAGACAAAAAGAAATGTTCCAAGCTTAATGGTTGCAATGTATTTGGTTTATTTTCATTCTGCAAGTAATAATGCAACTTAGTATCATATCGTTCTTTAACATTTCATGCAAGATTTCTGGAAATTTTATCCTTTAATTTTATTTGATATTGCGTGACTTTAATTTCTTTCTTGAAGCGCGCTTTGGATACAGTTACTCAAAATACTGTTGTATTTAGATGATAAGCGAATTTGAGAATTATTGTATATACTTGAATATAACGATTTAGAAACAGCTGAGAAAGAAATTCAATAAAGAATCTTTGCAAATATTTATTCATTTTTAACTGATGTGCTATGTAATATAAGCTATAGCATCCCCCACCATTATACTACCACCCTGTACGAAACAGACCTGAATATAATGTTGAAAGAAATTAAAACCGACTTCCGACATGCCAGTCACCGTTGGTGTGGTGTGAAAGTTTGGAGCGGATAAAGTGCAGCTCAGGTGTCTTCCTCGTCATCTGACCGTGGTTCGAAATGATGAAATCCGTCTCAAAATAGCCGTAGTATTGTTTTAAAACGGGACGTTAATATAACTAAAGCTAAAAAAACTGACTTGCCATTTGGAATGGAGTATGACCAGGAATCAAGAGGACGTTCTTTAAAGTATAGCTGTCTGCAATCAGCTAGTTAATTTGAAAGTTCGTGAATGTTGGTTCGGGACGTAGCGAAAAAGTTGACACTTATACGTTTCGAAGTTTCATTTTAAACTGATTAAAACTTTGATTTATATTTTTAAAATTCTAATTCGTTGTTTAGATGGATTATATTTGCAAAAGGTACTGAACACAGTTTCTTTTTTAGAACTACGCTAAACGATAAAAATGCACATATTTAGAATTTATAGAATTATTTCAAATATTAAATAAGCAGAATTCGATCATGAATATTTCATGTTCGTGCAATGTAATTGGTTGGCATATTCATTCACCGCATGTCTGAAAATAGAACCGGAGGAAAATTGTAACTGTAAAACCATTATTTAAAATCTAGAAAGAAAAAAAGTTCCAAATTGGTCTGATGTAATGACTTTAAATAATTTACTAATATATTTACTCTTTATGTAGTTTTTATCCATGTTTATGTCTTATGTTGTTTTTAACCATGTTTATGTCTTGTGGGCTTTAATCCATGTTTGTGTCTTATGTTGTTTTTATCCATGTTTATGTCCTGTGCTGTTTTTAACCATGCCGCGCTGTTTTTAATCATTATTGTGTTATGTGGTTTTTAACCATTTTTATATTGTTTTAACCATGTTTATTCTTGTTTTTAACCATTTCATGACTACGTCATCTAAAATATCCAAATTATTTCTATGCTTTCTAGAGCGGGAATGCGTTGCGAGGGAATTCTACGGATGCCGTCCGAAGCCTGTGGCCAAAGGATGGCGGGTGAGTCTCTTCTTTCTTTTTCATGAATCGAACAGACAAAAGCATGTAGATGAATAACAAAGAAAAAAATTCCAATTCAAAATCTATGTGAAAGCTCTGTGATACTAAAATCATGTTGTTGCTGTTGCTTTTTTCGTTACTATTTAAACTAGAACTAGCTTATATATATATATACAAGGTGGCCAGAAATAAAACACCCCTACTCTGAC
>JAOUZG010032936.1:7770924-7809558 GCA_026289955.1 Argiope argentata | reverse complement strand
TATATATATATATATATATATATATATCAAAAATTAAATTTTTAATTCTCTTTAAAGTTTTTTACTTATTAATATATAGAAGAAAATTTCCGGTTATCTTATGCCATCTGCTGCATCTTTATCTTCAAAATAGTTAATAGTTAAGATCATGAATAGCAGGTTGTAAAAAATAACAAAAAATGAGTGAAAGCAAAAGTAGAAAAACCCCACTGTAATAAAATTTTGATATAAATAGATAATAGAATTCGTTCATTATTTTCCAAAACTTAGTTTACGAATTACGGTATATCATGTATAGCATAAAATCCTGATTCTACTTTTTAACTTGAGAACATCACCAGCCATTCTCATAAAAAAGATGGCAAAGGGTAGTAAAAATGTCATGAACTGTATTATAAAGTCATGTGCGGAGTCAAAATTAACAAAATTGTGAATTTTTTCTTTTAGATATAGATATATATATATATTTTAAATGGCAAAAGGTGTGGGAAAGTTTCGAACACAAAGTCGTACAACATCGTTTATTAATACATAAATTACAATTTTTGAAACTTATAGATATCCTCTGCATGTTTTAACTCTGAAATATTGTCGATTGTAGCTGACTTCTACTAAAGGAGAAATAGATAAAAAGGAGTAGGCGATATGATAATTTTGGAAATATTAGACCAAGCAAACGCTCATTTCATTATTTCTTTTCTTATCATTTATTTGCACAAAATATCTTTTAGCGCTCACCCGGTTACGCTCTTTGGTAAAATTTTCCTAGAATCTCTTATTGTTTTGTGACAAGCAACAGTTTGCTTCTTTTCTGACTATATCTGTTTCCATTTGGATATTGAGAACCTTTGCATGCTTAATATTAAAATCCATAAAGAAAATCATTTTCAATAGAACTCTATAAAAAGAAATAGACACTATTTAAGATAGTAAAACCCAATAATTTTTTTTCTTTACTGCTAATAATTCTCTCGTAATTGAGTATGATAAACTTCCAGCGTTTAGGTTGGTTTTAGCCGCCATGATGGGTGCATGAAAAAGTAGGGTCAGACTCCTCGCATCGATGACGGGACTTACTTCCTTAGGGAAGTGTTGTACATAGCCCTTAGGACTCAACCATAGTTCCCTATAGTGGCTGATTTCGAATTCGGTGTCATTTGGAAAAAAAACATTTGCAAAAAAAAAAAAAAATGCCGAAGCTGTTCTTTTATTTTTTAGTTTAAAAAATTCTTTTGCAACGAAACATACCACTCAAGAAAGGAAAAAAAATCTTTAAAAGATAAATTTTCAGCATATGGTATACGAGTTTGAGAACTATTTAATTAAGTACTTATATATATATAATTTTTTTGTAATCTAATTTTATATTTGTTCCAGTCTTTCACATTTAAATAAAATTTTAACCTAAAAACATGAAGAGTCTGTTTTAAACTAAAGTCCCATATAGATTGTTCCGTATTTTCCCTGATATATCGAATGCAGACATTTTTTTAAAATATATATTTTATTCTGAAATTATGATTACAACTGTTGAAGAATATTAATATGGAATAAATTAATGATAGAATTAAAGATTAAATTAAAGACAGTGAACACTAATTAATGAAATTTTTATTCACTGATTAAATCCATTTTTCACTCTGACTCAGAGATTCATGACAAGCCCGAAGTCGAATTTTATCCGATTCCAGTACTTCCGAAGTATTAAAAAAGAATAAGTACAGATGGGCTGACATTGTGCGAGAGAACGCTTATTTATGTTTTAGATTATATGCGCAGTTTCATTGATCATGCGATTGTTCTTACAGGGTCTGACACCATTCACATTTCAGACGTTCCAAAATTAATCTCATTATATTGGATAGGAAAGGATTTTTTTTTCGTCAAAAATTAGCTGTTCATTTTAGGGAAGCAAATTAACTACGTAATGGAGGAAATATTCGTCGATTAAGTAATTAACTTTCTTGAGATAATAATATTCAGATAAATTCATTTATCTGATTAATATTTTTTTTCACAATATTTATTTTAGAAACGAGCAACGTCATTTACAGCTATGCTGAAATTATTTGTAAAACTTGACAAATTAGATTCAAGATTAATTAATGTAACAACGATCATTTTTTTGCAATAAAATTATTTAAAACACTAAGTATTAAAAAAAGCATTGAAGTACATAATGAAAGTTCATAATACTAATAAAACCGATCATCTCTCCTTCCAATGAGAAGTACTGCTGCCATTTCTTTTATGTATTTCCGCAAGGGAAATTATCGAGATTACTTTTGTAGGGAGATTTCCATTTATTATGTTAGTTAGTTGATAGTTGGATTTAATGAATGACAACATAGTTACGTTAATGATGATGAACAAATTAAAGTTGATAGTAACTTTCGTTTCCTCCGCCAGAAGGCCTGCTCATTGGCGGAAAGTGAGGTACCTAACACCACAATAATATGTACTTTTAGACTTTTAAGGCTGTAGATTGAAATCTGTAAAAAATGTCAAATAAATGAAACTTAAAGGAGAAATTATAATATCTATTATTAATGCTTATACTTAAGTGTTGATTTTTAAACTAAAACTACACAGAATCTTTAGTAACTCGATTTCAATTTCTTTAAATGAGTCTAAAAGTACCAATGAGTAAAATGTTGAACAGAAAAATAACTGCAAAAGTGATTGATAAAGGAAAATGCGTTAATGATGTGAGAAAACTTCAAAATGAAATTCATCGTGCACATCTACAAATATTCTTTACACACACTGGTGTTCCCACGGGGGGTGGCCTCTCATAATTAAGGATAAGAAGCTTCCGGCATAGTGGTTGGTTTTCCCTACCCTTGTGCGTACACAAATGGACTAGGATCTGGCATAATTCCTTACATAAGGGACATACTTCCTCAGGGGAGGGCTGTAATGTGGCTGTTGATGGCCTCTAGATCTGTTGTTGCTGCTGCGGTGCGGTCAATTAGATTTATATGCGTGCCAAGTGGTGGTTCGAAGTTGCTAGTTTGTGGTACCCAAACTGTTGTTCACAAAGGCGTCGATAGAAATGCATATCCATAGTCCTTGTTTCAGGCTATTTGAAGCCAACATTGCTTAGTATGAACTTCCAATAAGCAATAGAAACAAGTCATATGCGTGTATAATCGGGAATCCAGAAAGCCATTCATCTAGAAAGAAGGAATCTCATAGTGTTTTCTTTGTTAGATGATATCACAACAGCTAGTGAAACAGAATAATAGTGATAGTGCTTCATTCAGTGTAACAAGAGTGAGTGGTTTCCCTTAAACTTTCTCACATACTCTTTCATAAAGATATTCTACTTGCATGATATCGGCGTGCAATAATTACGAAATATTAACCTTTGGTAGGAATTCCGCGTTTTATTCAATCTAACTTATCTTTTGGCATTTAATCAATGATATGCAGTTAATTGTATTTGAAAATTGAATTCAATCGTTTTCTTCCAGTTGATTTCAATTACAATATGACACAGAATTGCGATTGTAGTCATAAAATCACAGAAAAATTTAATCACTGCGGTTTTAAGTTATCACAATTATGCTTCTGAAAGTACTGACCGACAGACATTTGAACCCCTTGTTGGATTTGACTCAAAACTTGATAGGTGTAGGTGTTAAATCAGAATATCGGACCAACTTATAGTCAAACAATCACTCAGACAAACTTCCTCTGTATTGATTTTGTTCAAAATCTAAACAATTTCGGTGTGAAGACTGTATACCAAATTCCTTCCACCTACTGAAAGTGATTTGAAGCTATTTTTGTCACATAAAGACAAAAATAATTCCAGGGACGTGTTCGACAACTCTTGAAGGTCTAAAACATGGAGATTGCTCGAAATTTGGCGAAGATGGCCCGGAATATTTTTACTTTATGTACTTTCTTTAAATTTGAATGCGAGAAAGTAAACATTTAATTTGTTCTGAAGTTATTTAAACTGTTCTGAAGTTGTATAAGTATATTTTGCACTTACTTCCCGCATCTGTATTTTTTCTTAACCTCTCATCCCTGGCCATCATTTTTTCTCAGGTTGAGCTGCAGATGATGGACAATTGAAGTGATTCCCTGCACAAAATTATTTTTACTAAATAAAACTAGCAGCACACTATTTGTCCGTCAGTGTGAATTTTAACTTAAGGCTATTTAGATTTTCATGCCTCAAATATTTATATCATTTTAGATTATCATTTTATTTGCGGAAAATTGTCTACATACAAAAGTATTGCTATGTTTTCTTTGAGATTACCATTACGTAAGCCGTTTTTAGACTAATCGAATGTGTTGTGTAAACTTTCACAATATTTGATTCATTTTTCATTGAAGTTAGTTTTACTATTGGCGC
Organism: Argiope argentata; assembly: GCA_026289955.1. Lineage (NCBI taxonomy): Eukaryota > Metazoa > Arthropoda > Arachnida > Araneae > Araneidae > Argiope > Argiope argentata. The sequence goes on along the minus strand of JAOUZG010032936.1, from coordinate 7,805,186 downwards.
TGAATATTAAATAATTTTGCATTCATTGTCTTCTTTCTCGTATATAAAATACAGAAATATAAAAAATTATGATGAAAAAAAAAAGGACAAAATGATTTTGACTAATCATTAAGTTTTGAACTGAACTAGACAGATGAAGCCTTTGTATCAAAATTATAGATTGTTACTAAATTTTTTAAACTCAGAAAATGTTCGTCTAAAAAGTTGTATAAAAAATAATTTAGAAACTCAAAAAGCTTGGTAAAAGAAACTCATCATGTTATTTTTACATCGAAATCGCAGTTCTATTTCATTTAATTTTCTGGTAAAAGAAATTCAGCACGTTATTTTTACATTGAAATTTCAGTTTTATTTAATTTTTAGACCAAATACACCAGTGGGATATTTGCAAACCTTAGTGGGCAGTATTATTATACTTATTTGGGCAAGCCTTAGTATTGAAAAACGCAAAAGCATCGAAGGACAAAATTTTGAAATCATTTGCTCGTACGAAGTCTGTCAACTGCTTGTGTATATCTACGAAGAACAGCTCGATTATGCGAAATGTCTTTTGTATTGAATGAAAATACAGGGACTTTGCATACAAATTTTGAATGAAATCCATCAGAGGGAAACAAATATATTTCTATTGGTACGGGACTTCCTGTACTAAGTCTTCAAAGTCAACGGGCTCGCTTGTAGTGTGTGTAGGATGTAACACAATCAACAGGCTTCGGTAACGACTCTATCATTTCAAAGAAACGAATACACAGACGGGCACACGCAATAGCACGCTACAACATGTTGTAACCGGTAGCAACCACAGCACACATAGAGGTCAGACAGAATTCAGTAGTAAGAAGAAATCTGGTTCTCTGTGGTCTCTCCAAAGGCCTGCCATTCGCCACTGTGTTTCCTTTTTAGTTTCATCTAGTTGCCGATTCGCTATTACGCGACTGGCTACTCCTCCTCGATGCTGCTTCTACGAGTATAATAAATTCCAGGATGTGGCACTCAGATCAATTCACCACTCAATGCTTGCGCTTTACTAGGCTTAGCCAAATAATACACCGTTGATTTGCTATGCGACTCTAAACCTCTTGACTACTCTATGTAGGACTGTCTTCGTGAAGATGGTTGGGTAGACGGGGCGCCTAGCCCCGGCAGGGTCTAATCCCCGGACATGATAAAATGCAGAGCGGCATGAACGTCGAGTAATCGCCGTGACAATCTCCGAGACTCCTATAGAATTGAAGTCCATGACGGCAAAAGCTGGAATGAAGCGTATTCTATTATAGCTGTTTTGATCTGGGGTGTAGGAGAGGGGGCGTTCAATCAGGAGAGATCTCTGCAGTGGTGTAGAAGCGGGGAAAGTAAGTCCGATCTTGGCAAGGAGCAGGATTATCCGTTGTCCGACGAGGGCCAATCAGAAGTTGCTGTCTACAGGATGGAAAAGAAAGGAACTTTGCTGGGCTTCGCCGATGAGTGCGTTCAATATAATGAGCTTTTTCTCATCGATGTTTCCTGTTTTCTTGGCCAGTTTAGGACTGTCTTCGTTTTAGACTGCCGGTCTTTTATAGTCTCCAGAGCGGAGCTGAGTAGTGTTCTGGATGAATCATGCATATCTCAACTCTTAGTTTCTACTGCCAAATTTCTTGAAAATTCTAGTATTATCTTCTTTTTTTCCCAAATTCGTTGCCAAATGATCGCCATGGTTGTCGCCTAATAAGGGAGTCACTAATCTGGCATCCGATCAGCATCAAATAAAGCGGTCTGTCTTACGAATGAACTATTCATGCTTGGAAGCAACATTACAGATTCTATGAAAATAAAGGGTTTAACTATTATTTTCATAAACTATAGTTTACGGACATAAATAAACACATTTCCATATTGAAAAATTATGTAAAAGATATTACTGATGAATGAACGAAGCTTCTCTCTAAAATAATAATGTTAAATGAACTGATTATTTGAATTCACTTCTTTAACCTAATTTTACCTGTCTTTGTTAGCCCGGGGGACAACCCCTTCTACAGCAACATCGACTCCATGCCTGACATTCGACCCAGGCGGAAGTCCATCCCGCTAGTAAGCGAGTTGGTGAGTTCAACCCTTTCTGCTCTTACAGAAGATGTGTTAATGTATTTATACATCAAATATATTTTATCGAGAGATATATAAAGACCTGTGTTATAGAATGAAATGAAGGAAATAATAAACTGGAAATTGTTATGTTTAGCTTTAAAATTAAAATAAATATAAAATTGATTTTCTCACTTTTTTTTTTGTATCAAATACTTTCTTCCTTGAAATCAAAAAGTGCAGTGTCTTTAAGGGATTCAGTAAAAAATTAGAATTGGCAACGGTTGTTTATTCGCAGGTTACGTCACACATAGGCAATATGCATATACATTTTTCAAATAATTTAAAGATATATATGAGCATGGTTCTAAGCAGGCAGCACACGCCATCTCCTGATCTGAATTGAGTTATTGTGCCATAAAGCATCAGAGGTTCGACCAGTCTCCGGTGTCAACACAGTCAGTTATGGTTAATACTACTAGAATGACTACAAGTGTAAACAATTTAATTAAATCTCCTCTAAATAACCTGAAAAAAGAATAAACTGGCAATGATGCAAACACGGAACTGAAGGAAATTCTAATCTTCTAATTGCTTTGGTAAAGATCATTTAGAAATTTCTTATAATTATAAAAGAAGTTTTAAATCAAAGTTGGAATACCAATTTGATTTTTTTGCACAAAAAATTGTCTGTTGCAGTGCTAAAGTATTCTCAAAATTATTTAGGTAACAATTAGTTTAATTTTTTAAGCTTTTTACAAATTCTATCGGTAGCAACAAAGAATTAATTTCATTTTTAGAACTACATATACCACATGTTAAAATTTTGTATCTTTTTAAAATGGAAATTAGGTATCTGTAATCGCAGACCAATCTGATGCAACGTCGTTTGTTCAAAAGATGAAACCTAGGATAATGTTTGATCATTTCTGTTTCATTTAAATTTATATCAGAAAGAGTTTAAAGCAAACAAATCGATTTGATCGGCACTTTAAAATGTATGTCTTTGTTTTTAAAGAATTTAAATTGTTTACTTGCATTCATTTGCTTGTTTTTTTTTTTTTACTTTTTGATACTGCGTGCTGTACTTTTGTTTGGGAATTAATAAATGTCTTTTTCTCTTTTGTGCTTACTGTGGTGAAGGTGCTGAAGGTATTTCATCTTTCCTTCTTTTTTTTACTTTCGTATATTAAACTTAATTGCTATTAAAACCATTGTTAAATGTTTGCTGAAATAATTATGTTTAACATCGTGCATTTAAATTTTTTCAGATCAAAAGATTCTATTTAAAAAAAACTATTTTTGTGGGATAGTAATTTGTCGGAACAGTCTGTTTTTAAAACAGACTTTTTTCGGGGGGGGGGGGGGGTCCGAATTTCAAAACGCATCTTGAATCATAATTTTGATTCAATAAGCGTTTTGGAGCAGTTGAATAAGTTCTATGATATTATTCATGTTATGTTTTTGCAATATTAAATAAAACAGTCGTCTGTTTGGGTTTTTTTTATGTTATCTTAAATTTGCCGTTTGTTGCTTTCACGAGAAAAATCATGCTTACTTTTGCTGTGTTTTTTTACTTAGCCATTGTTTCAGATGATCAAGTTGTGCCTGCAGTCTGTCCTAAAAATTAATTTTTTTCAGACGATGGCGGCGACGAAGAGAAATGCTGGCCTCACTTCCGCTGTGCCCCGGCAGTCTCTCAACGATGAGGAACTGGTGAGTTCGACCAACCCCTGAAAGGAGGATGATCTCAAAATTTGTTTCGATATTCCGTATTAAGGGCCTTCCTTAACATCCGTATTAAGGACCGCCCTTTGTGCATCACCTTTTTTTGTATGTGTATTACGCCATATTACTGATGACTACAGAGAATTTTTAATTCAAAAGCCGTTTCATCCCAATTGATTTAAACACTTGAAAGAGAGACATCCATAGCAACACTTAGAATTTCTTTTGTTGTTTCTAAATAGCATTCCTTTTTCCTTTTCTTTTTGCATGAAACACCCTTTTTCCTTATCGTAGACAGAATATTCACTTTTAATCCAAGCTCATTCTTACAGGTGTCTCATGCCGTGGAAACCATTAAGTCTAATTTAATTTTAGTCAATTAATCTATTAAGTTGAAATATCCAAGCTTTCAGAAAACTTATGAAAATTTATTTATAAAATAATGAACCATTGTGGTTAATTTTAATAAGCAAATTCTTGATAAATGAAAACAAATAAAATATTAAATTATAATCCATAGCTAGATTTAAAAAAAGCTAAGACTGATTTGGAATTTCACTCTAAAAATAATAAAAGTATAACATTCTAAGACTGCATTATATCTCGAGAATCGTATGTTTCTTAAATTGAGCAGCGCATTTAATTTTTCTTATTGAATTTTGAAAAAAGAAATTAAAGAACAGATTTGAAGTGAAGTTTCGATATTGAAGATTAGGTTTCAGCGAACGATATTGGAATATAAAATGTTTCAGATCACTCATGTCAAAAGTTTTCGAATTGTCGTGTGCTTCAAAGTTTCAGAACGCTTTATGTGTGTTTATAAAATTGCACCAGAGCTATGTAGTGAAAAATCAAACTCTTTATTATAAATATATAACTGAAGTCAATAATTAATATAAAGAGCACATGTTATGCAGAACTAATTATCTAAAGGCTTCCTTTTTGTTTTAGAAAACCCACGTGTACAAGAAGACCCTTCAGGCCCTGATCTACCCCATTTCGAGCACCACTCCCCACAACTTCCAGCCGTGGACGGCCACCTCCCCCACCTATTGCTACGAGTGCGAAGGACTCCTCTGGGGCATCGCCCGGCAGGGGGTCCGCTGCACAGAGTGCGGTGTCAAGTGCCACGAAAAGTGCAAAGACCTGCTCAACGCCGATTGTCTGCAACGTGAGTGACCCCCTTCCCTGACCCTTTCTCCCCGAGAAGCAGGTGGCCACAAAGCTGTGAAACCTTTATTAGAGTTTTTAATTCATAAAAATTGCAAATGTTTTTTTTTTCTAACCATAGAATAAGGTAAATGTTAAATTGTATGTTGGGATTTTTCGTCTCCAAAAACTTAATTTTATGACTGATTCATTCATTTCATCTCCCGTTTCACCTCACCTTTTTTTTTTTTTTTTTTGGAAAACATGTGACTGTCATGAACACATTCCACTCTTATCCAGCGACAAAAGCAGGCATCTATGAAGCTTTGCTATTATCTAATATCATTAGACCAGGGGTTCTCGGAAGGTGGGTCGTAACTCTCAGGGGGGTCGCAAGATGTGGAAGAAAAGTTAAAGAAAATTAATTTATTGCTATAGTTTTCATTAAAAAAAAAGAGTACACATAAACCTTGTTGTGCGTTGTGACTAATGGCACTTGCCGTGGACAAGCCTCCGCTGGTACGATCAGCAGTTTTTTTAAGCCTAAGAAAAGCGTCTATTTGTTTTACAAGTAGCGCCATCTAGGGAGAAGAGTACGACTTAGCTACACACACGTCACAACCCTTTTTAGGGGGCGGACTACATTCATGCAAATTCATTCATACATCTAATATCGTAATTTAAACCTGGAACAGAGAGCGATCACCCCTGACCCAGTACCCCTAGTGGTATTACTCTCGACATGGAGGACTTTGCGACCACGAAACATATTTAACGAACGCCAATAGCCACACACTCGGGGAATTTTTTGGCCGGTGAGCTTCAAACCCGTAACCTAAGAAGTACGAGTCCAATGCTCTACTAACCAGGTCATCCCAGCTTATACACATAAAGCTTTTAATACACATACAAGTCGGTTTTTGTGTTCTATTAGTTAATGGGATACATGAGTTTGTTTGGAATGAACTAATTTTTTAAAGTTTGGAATGAGCTTTGTAACACACAAAACAATGTCATTTTCCAGCGTCAAACGATTTCTTGATTTTGTTTTTTAATTTTATCATTATGGATAATCCTTGTTCACAGTTGTAATGTGTAGAAAATGGTATCAAAGCGTTTAATGCTGTTGTGGACAGTTCTAGGTATTCCCTTTTAATACATATCTAAAATTTGTCGATATAAGTTATGTTAAAAGTTACTTTAGCTGACTGATCACTTTAAATCTCAGTCAGTTGATTATGATGACGGGGGATGAACTTTTGGAGGTCGTCAAAATAGTCTAAAAAGGGGGTCGCAATGTCTAAAAGTGTGAGAACCCCTGCATTAGACGATATAACATTTATTTAATGTTATTTTGCCCATTAAAGGAGATACTTGTGGTTACAAGAATGTTCTTTTTGTAGGTGCCGCGGAGAAGAGTTCCAAGCATGGAGCCGACGACAAGGCGAATAACATCATCATGGCCATGAAAGAACGAATGAAGATTCGAGAGAGGGACAAACCAGAAATTTTTGAGCTTATTAGGTCCGTTACGATAATTTCAAACTATTTCTTTCTCTTTTTTCCCCCCATCAGTTTTATTATGGAAGAATGAAGTTTCAAAATAAACTTTTAAAACGAGAATTCAAGTAAATAAACTAGATCTGTGTGTCCCCTTCTTTTAAAAGACTTTTTCGAGTGCCCATTGATTGCTCAATATTTATTTCAATATCAATAAATACAGCGACAACGCATTCAATTTGTGCATTAGGACTGAGAAACGCATTAAATTTGGGCATTAAGATTGAGTTGTAAATAGGGTTATTATAGTTGAGAAGAATTAGTTCTAAGAATTGAAAATTAAAATTCTAATGCCAACATGTTAGCAAGTAATAGAAAGTGGAAGGAAATTCTGCAAGTCGTCTTATATTCTTATTTAAAAAAAGTTTAAATCGAAAAGAAACGTAAATTATCTTTTCTATAACTTTCTGTGGCGAAATAGTCTTTAAGCGATTCTCTTGCAAATGGCGTTTCAACTTTTGCATATTTGCGCCTCATTAATTACTGAATTTTATCGTTTATGAAATGGGAAAGGAAAAATTAAATGAGGAAATTAATTTAATCTATTTTAACTTATCAATAATTTTTAATCTTAAGCTTAAACGAAATAAACGTGTCGAAATAAGTAGAATATATTTCCAGTGAGCAATCTTTCTTCTGTTGCTGTTGATGAAATATAAATGGTATCTATTGTTTACAGCAGACCATCAACTTTTTTAATAACGATAATGGGATATTTTTAAATTATTTTATAAAAAGATGATACAGTAACAACAATATTAGTTTGTATATCAAAAACAAATCTTGAAAAGGATAAATTTTAATTTTCAAATGTTTTAAGAGTAATCTCGGAAAGTTATATTCGACTTTTTTATAATTTTATTGAAGCAAATTGCTTTTATAATCAATTCAAGAAAGTCGTAAAATTAAATTGAAAACAGAGAACTTGAATATTTCACTGTAATAATATAGATTACAGAAGGAAAGAGTGTAATATTATTGTTTTACACTTGTTCCGCTCAATAATATTCATATTGCTTTCTCTGATATTGTATTTGATGGACAATTTTTAGCGTTGCTGTGTATGTCTTATATAATTGATACTGAAATACAACGTATTTTATTTTGTCATTGTCAACCCCTGTTAATTAATGATATTTAATTTTCGTATTTACACATTTTGTTGTCTAAAACTATTTTTAAAATTTATTCAAACTAACTTTTTAAATGGAAACCAGCACTTAAATCCCATATGACAACAAATTATGTATCTTGAGTACTGGCACCGAGTATCATAATTGAATATTATCTGGGAATTTATTCTTAAAATGAAATTCTCGAACTTCTTGTTGCATTTAAAGCGAGAAACATTATTTATATTTGTTGCCAATAAATTTGTTTCAGAGAGCCAACGCAAAACTTATCAAATGAAAAGGGTAGCTTTTATTTTATAAGCTGGAAGTCAGTACGATTTCACTATGATAAATCTGCATCTTGCGAACAAGATAAATTTTTGAAACCTAATCAAATTAATAATGTGTCTCAATTACTAAAAGAAAGTAGCAGTCTTCATCATTACATCGTCTATAATTTGTTCTTCCGATAATTTTAACATTTATTTTTGTTAATTGTTTGAATGAACGGTAGTTTAATTTTCTAACGCAACCTAATAAATAAAAAAAAGAACTCAAATGACATTCGCCTTGTAGGGTGATGACAATAATGATGTGAAAATATTTTTGTATTAAAAAGTAAGCGGTATTTGTTAAGCTTCTTCACTATTAATAAATTTATGCGAAAGAACATAAGGATTCAGATCAGAATTTTGAAAGAGAGAAAATATGTGTTCGTTTATTACGAACTGATTATCTTACGCTCTTGGCGACATCAATTATTACAGTCTAAAGGCAGTTACCATTTTCCCTCAAATATGAGATCTCGCTCAAATGAAGGTGGACTTGTGGTTTTCAGGTGTTATTCCATGAGATAAAACTGTGAGATTCCTTCGGTAAGTATCCCTGAGCATCAGGATACGTCTTTCGTCGAGCGGTCAGTGATAATGGGTGAAGCACGAAGCAAGTAATAACTTCGAGCCATATATAGATTATATTCGTCAGAAGACATCACTTGGTGACCTGCACTCAGCGTCATGCAAATTCTTCATTCGACTGCTTATGACGATTCTACTAATACCATGTGGTCGGCAAAAAGGGGATTTTCAAACAATCAACCCATTTGAAGCTAGTGACGCTTAGAGAAGAAGCTATCCTACGCTCAGCGTTACTTTTTGTGTGTGTGTTCTGTTTCATTTCTACCGCTGATTATTTTATGTTAGATCCCCCATAACGTTCATAGCCCTAACAGAGATAGTTCAATATTCTGAAGCGGTGAATGATGCCACTAGAGCCTCAGTCCCCGTTCATTTGAGCGAGCTTTACACATTTTATTGAACCAATCGTACCACTTCCTTCAAAGAGTCATTGTCCCAAAGTAGAGCCTCAGGTAAGTCGCATTTTGAATTTTCAAAAACTATGTGATTTCGGGAACCGTCTCTAGCAGTCGCTGTGTATATTTTTATTGAACTTTGTATTTCATCCCCGCACTTTTTAGGGGCGTATTTTCTGTCGAATCCTCTGCCCACACGAACCATATGAAGGCTGTGAAACAGAGCGTCCTGGACGGCACCTCCAAATGGTCAGCCAAAATCGCCATCACCGGTAGGTCCCCACCCCCATCACGGATCTCCCCCTCGGGCGTTCTCCCCTTGTATCCAGACCACTAAAGTCGCTTTAGCCTGTCTGTGTGCTCTCCCACAGTGTCTGTTCATGTATATGCATAACGACGCGTCTGTGTATCGATGTTGTGTTTGTGAAAAAAGGCATGTTTTGTTGTTTTCGTGTCAATGTTTTTCTGGAGGAAGGAATGCCATATGCTTGTTTCTACAGCGAAATATTCGACTGTGTTCTATTTAATTAGCGTTGCACTTAATCCAAATACACTTGTTATTTATTTTCAGCGGTACAACCTATCAAAAAGGTTGCAAAATGCTCTAAAGCCTGCACAATGATTCACAAAATTGTAAATTTTAAAGAAATGAAATCCGTAGAAAAACGCAAATAAAGAAAACAATCCACAACTATGAGCTATGTTACTCCTAGAAATCGAAAATGAACTCACCCCTACCCCTACCCCAGTCTAATTTCATTGTCAATTTATCATTAACTCTTACTGGATTTTTTTTTTATTTTCAACAACAATCCTAATTTTTTAATCATCTACAAACTAATTATTTTTATTATCAAATAAATTTTTATTAAATAAGTTTCAGCCGTACAAATGGAACATTGGTTTTTGTAAGAAAATATATCTAATATTTATTTCTAATGGTTAGTCCAAAGATAAGTAATGTTAAAATTCTGATGTTCTTTTGAATTCGGCCAATTAAAATTTTAATCATTTGATAACCTGGTTTTATATTCATCTTAAAAAAAAGAGAGAGAGAGAGAAAATCTAGTTATCTAAATCTGTTTACACTTTGGATATAAATCGTTTTTGATAGAGAAACTAGCGAAAAATCCCTATAGAAACGAAACCCTATAGTTCTCTTCTTCGATATTTGATAAGTAAATTAAATAATATATTCTGTAGTTTGACTTTCAATAGACAGTCAAATCTACTGAAAGAGGCTAACATCAATAAAATATAAAATTGTTGCTGAATCGGTATGAGAATAAGCGATAAAGCTAAATTTTATTTATTTTAAAATGTTTATATCCACCCCACCCCCCAACAACTGCTATATTTTTAAAAGATTGAGATTTCAAGGTCAAATGATGCCTGAGACATCCATCTAGATTGCATTTTTGGATTAACCCGCAATGATAACTTATCTTCTAGATGTCCTTCAAAGCAGACATATTTGGTTAAAAAAAATATTTATTAATGATATTTATTCGTTTATCACACTTGTGAATAAACGTAGCTATGTTAAGCTTCGCCATACCTCAGTTAGGGATGAAATTCTCTTATATCGCTTTTCAAAAATAATCCCCTTGTCAATTTTCTGTGAAAGATGTGATCATAAAGCTGGTAACCAAATTGCATTACATTATGCTCTCAAAATTTAATGCAGCGTGGGAGGAAAACTAATATACAATTTATTAATTTATGAAGAAAGTGCCTGCGTCATTTCAAACTAAATACGGTAACTCTAAATTCGGCAGCTGAGCTGCTGCTCAACTCCTTGGGTGGGGAGACCAACAGACAGCTGTGGCAAACTGGTGATATAGCATTCCTTCCCTCCTTGTTTACTCTTGGTGTTCCGTGTTGTTTACAGGATGACCTTTGGCATTGATCCCGATACCCATATCGACGCTATGGAACAATGCGAGGATCAAATAATGGAAGGGACAAGCAAGTGGTCGGCAAAGATCGCCATCACAGGTACAGAACACAAATGTGCGGGGTTCTCTCTTTCCTTTTCACTCTCTCTCCCTCCTCACTCGCTTAACTTCTCCGTCTGTTCCTTCTTCGCGCCTCGGAGAGGGAGAGGTAATTGGTTTCTCTCATCATTTTCTGCCAGAAAGCGAAGTGTCTCAATCGCACTACTTCCTCAGTGCGCCACATTTCAACGCTATAATGATACGAAAAGGTTAGAAATAAATAACACGGAAAAGGCAATGGAAAGACAAGAATGATTTTTTTAATTGCATCTTTGAGCTTCTTATCTTTAACATTTCGTAGAGTACCTATGTAATCATAAATATACTGCTTAGGCAATTTCATCGTAAATTTACACATTTAATTTCCACGCATTTAAAGGAAACGTTAATGACAGTTCCCAAGTGTGGATTCATTTTAGAGCCTCAAATTCACAACGTCCCTTTTGCTTCTAGTCTGAAAGCTGACCATGCTCCTTGGCAACGTTCGAATGGTGAATACATTTTGCTGTTCAGACTGATTCCTTAGAAATGTAGATCTTTGTCTTGGAAGTGGTCTTCATGAATTGAATGACTTATTTTTAATGCTTCGAAGCTTTTCTTTTTTCTTTTTTTTTTCAAATTTCAAGAATAATTTGAAATCCGAGATCCTCAATAACTGCATTCTATGAAAATCATCATACTTGTTTTTGAAAACTCCTATTGAACATGATTTTGTTTAACTCAAAAGCCGTACACGTCTTAAGAATACCCGGTCTTCGGATTTCATCTCCCCTCCCACAATCATTGTCATATATACTTTGCAAACAATCAGCTCTAAAAACGAAAAATATAACTAAATGATATTTTCTAATTCTGTGCTCATTGAAATTGATTATGTACCGTGTAAATCGTCCACTTTAGGAAATTAAATAAAATTTTAGGATTATCTAGAGGAATATATTGCTGAAATAGTGCCTGTGAAAGCTAATCTCAACATCTAAGTCACAATCGGGTAAAATATGCATACTTACTTTGATTATCAAAATTATTATGCTCCAAATTTACAAAAAAAATATTTCTTGCATCTTACAAATTTGAAAATTATTTATTTCCTATAGATGTCCGACTTCGAAAAACTTAACGAAGCTCATAATAGTATATATGAAGGACCTTTTGAGAAGTAAGAATCGCAACTCCCGTTTCAAAGGCGAGATTGATAATGAAGGAACGGTTTGTTTTACAGAAATTGTATTTTAAACCTAATTTATATTATCCAACTTCCTCTGAAAAAAAAATTCGAAGGGTTATATTATAGATTTTATTGGTTTTGAACTCGGATATTGAACAAAATTATGGCCGATTAAACGAATCTTTGATGGCACGATGAATGAGCCGCAAAACATTTAAATCTTGGATTAGCTTAAAGAGGTCGAATAATTGAAAAAAATACTTATATTTGCCAAAATAAATACTTCAATAGAGGAGAAACAAATAAAAGATTTTTTTAAAAAATTCCTCCTCCTTTACAGACCGAAAAACAGCTATTGTTGGCGATGTGAACATACTGCTTCGAACACCGTAGACCCGAGGGGAGTTTCGGGCCACAGATCTCTTCCGTTTATAACTAAATTGCGAAAAAGATACGAACATTATCCTCAAGATTAATTCTCGTCTCTTTCCTGATAAAAATCTAAAGAATGGAATCGGTGAAACATAAAACACCGAAAGGCAGTCAGCCTGGAATGTCCTAGATAATGTCATTAGTTATCATTTGGAGAGAACTTTTTTGTGACCTATTCACTAACGAAAAAAAATGAGAACCAGATCGAAGTAGAGACTATTACTGGAAAGCTTACTAACTGCAGCCTGAATCTGTTAAGACAGCATGGTTCCACGTTTATCTGATAAGACTTGGGAATACCACCTCATTATTTCAAATTTTAAAATCAGTGTCCTTATGAGAACATATTTAACTTTGCATTACTAGTCTTACACCACTAAAAATAATTTTTAATATTATGCATTTCATTTTAGTTTTATGACTTGTTTTTTTTATGGCTCTTGTCATAGGCAAGCCCGCTTATAAAGTCAGCAATTTTAAGCTCAGTCTGTTGCGTCTCTTGTTTCATAGCTTCATCTAGAGAGCCAAGAGTGCATCTTAGCTATTCATGCGTCACAGCCCTTTTCAAGAGACGGACTTCATTGAGGCATTTTGTTCACTTATCCACAGATCGCAATTCAGACCTGCATCAGAGATTGATAACTACTGACCCAATACCCCCCCCCCCGGTGGTATTGTCTCGGCTTGGAGAATTTCGCAGTTACGACAGATTTATACCACGTACACGGAGAGTCATCGACAAATGCGGGTTCGAATTCACAGCTCAAGGGATGTGAATCCAACGCCCTACCAGCCAGACTTGTTAGGTCCATTTAACTTATTTCTTCCCGAGAAACAGACAACAATAGAAACACCATAAATTATTTTCACATTCAAAACAGTTTTTTCCCATAAAGTCTGTAACCTAATTTGTAAAAAGTGCTTAAGGTTGAGACACTTTGCATTTGAGAAGTCGTCTAAAAGGTGGCGTAGGTTAGTTACATATTTTTTAGCACTGTCTAGGGCATTCAGAGCCTGCATAGATCTAAAATAATGAATTTCTTTTCCTTTTAGTTTGAAACAGATGTAGGCATCAAAGCGTTATCTCCGGATAGGCGTAAATTTAGTGTGTAGTCAATAAAGTTGCAGTAATTAGAAATATACAATTATGTAGATTCTGCATTTTATATCCTTCTGGTGCTAAACTCCCAGCAGTATTTTAGACTTTTCATTCTTGATTTCAACAAAGAGAGTTTTCTTTAGTATTTCATACTTAGTAAATAGATTTTTGTGAAAGTGACTCTGATCTTTATGATTCAAAAGTTGTCATTTCGAACTATCATTAACATTTCTAAATGTTAGAAACTAAAAAAGATACCATATACTTGGAAAAATTTAAATAGTGAAAATATAATATTACTAATAATACTCATTATACTCATTTAATAGAACTCAATAATTAATGAATAAACTGAGGATAAAAATTACAACTTAAAAAAACATTTCTTTTTTGAATTTCGTTCTATTTTTCTTTCTAACTTTCTCTCAAATGACTAATTGACTTTCATTATTCTTCTAACATCTTTTAAAAGTTTCAAAATTAAATAATTTTTTAAAGTTCCAATCTTTAGAAAAGTATTTTTAAATAACAAAGATATAATTATGTAGATAAATTGAAAATGAAAAAACTCTTACTTGCAAATGACTTTTAAAAAAGTTGGGTTCAGTATAACGCGTGCTAAAAAATAGGCTGTTTAAATTTAAAAATAATTTTAAACAAAATACTGAAAGATGGCAAAGATTTTCTTAGCACAATCTAAATGGTAATAGCAATGATAAATTTGGATACTCCTTTTTTAATTTTAGAGCTCTGAATTTTTTAGAATTAGAAATTAACATAACATAAAACTTGTAAATTGCGAATAAAACTACTTCTAAAATAAGGTCCAAAATTATTTTAAACAATACTTGTTTTTAGTTTGAATTAGACAGTAATTTAATGAAAGTGCAGAATTAAATACCTTTTAAAATATCGAAAAAAATTCGGGGCTTCTTTAAGTCGCGGAAACGGATCACTTTAGGAAATCTTGCTTTTAAAAGTCATTGTGATGAAATATTAATCTTTTATGGAGTTTTAGAATTGACAACTGCAAAAAAAAAGTTCTTTATTGAAACTCTCTATGTAATGAGTCATTGTAAAAAGAATCATTTCTCTTGCTATTTTAATATAAAATTGCAGAGGAAATTCACAGTTAATAATTTTCCATGATAGAAAAACGACGCGCTTTTTAAGATATTAGGATATTTTAGTTTAAAATAAAATTTTTAAGTTTTATTTCATGACGATTGACATCATGGAAGTAAAAAAGTTTTCTGATTCTGAATAATTCCATAATTCATAACTTTTTAATAGCATCATATATTTTTTGCCCTGAAAAGGAATGAACTGTTACAAAAATTAATTATTTCTCATTTTCCTTAGTCGTTTATGGAAGAACACTTTTTCTTTATATCTCGAATGTACTTATGTACAGTTTGATGAAACTAAATTGTCACTTATGTGAGATTTCTATTTTTTTGCAGATTCGATATATTTGATTATGATTCAATCCCGAAAATTCGAATGTCAGCAAATTATTTTTAATTCTTCAAAAACTCATCTCTTGCACTTCATCAACTTGCACTTTTTCATGCCTCTTAATTGCCTTTCTTTTTTTGTATAAAACAGAATGATACGTTTTGTTACTGGAAATGAAGATACATAAGATGCATAAATTGCAGAAACTGCAAAAGAGCTGGGCATTTAATACAACATTTTCTTCGAAAAAATTCCTTTTAAATTCATTTGAAGCAATTAGAAAAGGAAATAGGTGTTTACTTAAATTAATATAATTATTCTTTAAATTCTAAAAATACTAGTAGTTAATATAAGCAATTTAAATTTGCATAAATATCGTTCGTCCGATTTAAGCTAAAACATCATTTTTTGTAATAAATTGAAATAATTAACATCCGAGATTTATCAAATGATGCCTCTTCATAATTCTAATAATAGCAGTTAAGTTTTAAGAATTTTTTGCTTAACTCCAAGAGTTGATGTGAATTTTTTTATAACACTTATTTTTGTGTGATCAAAACTATTAATTTATTTTTAAAAGTTCAATTTTAGTTTATCATTAAGAGTAAGGAAACATATTTTTCAAAGATAATAAATTAATTAATTAGAAGCTCAATGAGTTTACATTTTAAAAAGACATATATTACTTTTTTAAGAGAAAAATATTTAAACATTTTATTGGAATCGTTTTTTTTGTTTTAGTAAATTTAATGTCTACAAACTGCTATTAATACTCATTCATGCTCTCTATAGTGATTACAAACACAAAATATCTGTTTGCACCATTTCTCTAAGTGATGACATATTTTATGTGCTTGCTTCCTTCTGCATAAAATGTTGGATTTTGCTGTATGATATAAAAATTGTATTAGAAAAATTAGCGACATTTGTTGCTGTCGTATTTTGCTTATTGTAATGAAATGCTTATTTGCATGGGCTGAATGCAGTGCTGCGCTTGTTGCATGCCTTTCACTTTTTGCATCGCTTTCGAATAATTTGCTTTCAACAGTTCATTATATGTGTATTAATGTTTTTATTTATATATGTTATTAAATATGCTAAATGTAATTTTTTTATTGTTAAAGAGAATCATACTGATGTGCCCGATTCCAAGCTTTAATCATTTGTATTTACAGGTGCTGGTCGATAAATTACAAATTACGTAACTGTATTCGGAACCATGCAAAATCGCGTGAGTTCTAATGGGCAAAAGGATGATGTAGTGTATGTTCTGTTAGTTTGATTATGGTGTTCTGTTATTTCTTGAAGGTAGAGTGTTGGCCAAGTATTAAGTTAGCTTTCCACTTATTATGATAATCCTATAATGTTGCATCTCCCCTTCCCCACTTTCATGGATAATAATGCCATCGTCGATTGAATACAAAATTTTCAATGTTGATTCTTTGAGCCTGGCCGACATCTATCAACTCTTGCCTCCCCTCCTTGAATCTTTTAAAACTTTGAATGCTTTAAAATAGTTCGGGAAATTATATTAAACAGGACTTTCCTGTTCAGATGCTCATCAACCTTTGCTTGTACCCTCCCCTCCTGAATCCAGACTCGAATTTTTTAGAATTATCACTCAGATTTGTGGAATTCCGACCCAATGCGAGTAGTTATACAACTTCAAAGAGATGCAATAAAATAGTGAACCAGCTATTTCATACATAGGCCAGTAGCTTTAACCTACTGATTTCCTATTGTTTATTGTTCACTGAAAATTTTAACCTGCCATTCAGAAGATCAATGCCACATCGCGCGTATGTTACGATATTTAAAGAAATGCTGAAAAACTCTCATCATGAAAGTTCTTTTCGTTTAGTTTCTAAAACCTTCTAATTATTGGAATAGGCACTTAGTACAATAATCTTGATTAAATCATGCAAAACTTTGCATTTACAGAATATATATAGTTGTTTGTAAATTCCATCATAGATGAATGATGGAATTATTACTTACGGGTTACATCACACTTTGATTCGAATATTCAGTACTTCTCAAGAATAGAAGGCGAAACTTTTATTGGTTTGTATCGGGAACTTAAATGCCTGACTTCTTTTATTTTTGATGTCAGCAATTTAATATGGTCGTCAAGAGACAAATATTTTAATGTAGAACAAAGCGAATTTTCAACGCATAGTAAAATTCCTTGTGGTTGAATTGTAAATAATAAAATTTATAATTTACGAGTAAATTATTTTTAATTGAAATCCAGGAATTTGAATCTTAAAAATGATCATAAAATAAATATTTTTATCGGCGTTTCTATTATTGAAAAGTTTTATAGTTTAACACGTTTACTGCTACGATTCTCGTCTGATTATCGGACTTTCTTTTTTCTTTTTCTTTTTTATTAAACTATAGTAAAGAGGGGAATGTAATTATATGTTTCAGTTCAATTAGATCGTAATATTAGAAAAAAACCACAACTAGAGAAAATATTGATGCTACTTTAATACGATTGTTTCAATCTTGTATTATTTTAAAAGTAAACCTGTATCCATTACAGGTAGTGCAATAGTTGCGATGGCACTCTTTTATTAGTTTCATTTGGCGAATTATTTGTAAAACTCGGCGAGATAAAAGAGTTTCATAAATAAATCTCTGTGTAGAAATGCCAATGCATAATTGTGAATGCTTTCTGTGCAGTGATCTGCGCGCAAGGGCTCATCGCCAAGGATAAGAGCGGGACCAGCGATCCGTACGTTACGGTGCAGGTGGGCAAAACAAAGAAACGCACACGCACAATGCCTCAAGACCTCAACCCCGTATGGAACGAGAAATTTTATTTGTGAGTATGGCTCCTCTTCATTTTCCTTTCTTGAATGTTTACTGTAAATTCCATGTTTACTTTAAAAATCTGTAAGAGACATTTTATTCAAGAATAAAACTGCGAATTTATTATTTATTAAACCTTTGCACTTGTAAAAGTGATTATTTGCAGAATTATTTATCTAATGCTAAGATTTGTCTACTGCGCCGAAAAATAAATAGGTTTCATTGAAGTTGAATTCTCTCTTTTAATTAATTTGCACCATCTTACCACTCTTCAGGTATTTTTAACGTTCAAAATTAAATAAATAAACGAATAAAACTTCAAAATGGCGTGCCATCTCGAACGGTGAGTGAATCACCATCCGAGTGGAAAGGGCTGGTCATTTTAATATATTTCAGCTAAATATGATGCACAATTAAAAGGAAAGTCTAAAAAAAAGGGAAGCATTTGTTATAAAAATTAAGTTCAAATCTATAATCCAATTGGTAATCTGTTTGAATTCTGTTTGTTCTTACATACAGTCAATCAAAAAAAAGTATTGGGACACCCCACAATTCACAGAATTTTACCATAATATTTCACTTAAATGTACCAATGAAACCAAAAAGAAGAAAAGAAATATTATTTTGGCATTTACGAATCACAATAATGCAAACAAAACTCTCATATGAATGCAGTTGTGGTTATAAATGAAAATAAAAGAAATAAAGAAAAAGAACGGGCTCAAAAAGGTATTGGGATACTTCCCTATAAATAAAGAAAAACAATGCTAAATTAAAAGCCAATTCCTTTGTGGTCCGCTTTTCCTTTTTATAATTTCTCTTATTCTATTCGGCAAGGTTTGGACCCACTTTTTGCAAAATGATCCCTATTTTCGACCAAATGTCTTCTTAAATCCTGCTTGTTAGAAATGTAATGTTCATATAGTTTTTGATGAAAATAATGCCACACATGCTAAATGGGATTAAGGTATGGACTTGGTACGGGGGTCTTAATAACACTAGAGCAGTGGCAGAAAACCCTTAACTTGCAAATATCAATAATTGATCCTCTTTGTTTCGGGTTTCTTGGATTCCCAGATTGCACGCCCTTTGCCTTAAACTTCGCTTGATAATACAAAGATTGATATGTGTTTTCATTGTACAAAAAAATATAATGTGCTTGTTTCAGGCAAAGCACTTCCCATATTATTTCAAGCTATTTGATTGCCTCCATAGTTGACAGTAAACGGTCAATTTTTGGCATGCGTCGCTGTATTTGGTTTCTGCCAAACGTCGTGCTTGGCGTCTCATCTGAAAATCTTAACATTTGCTTCCATTAACAAAAATTACATGTTCCCAAAATTGTTTTGGCTACTTTATAAACATTTCATCAAATGCCGGCCTAGATTTTCGATTTGCTTTGCTGATATAGGGCTTTCTTTGAGGTACTCTGCCATGATATTTATTATCATGTAAGAGCATGATGTTGTTTTTGGGGTTGAGGTTTTCGGTGTCAACAAAAATCCCTAGGCTAAAAATAAATTTAATTCGTTGGCAAAAAATAATCAACAAAAATTCCTGGGCGAAAATTAAAAAGTTTATTATTTACACAAGCATATAAAAAAATCAGCTTTTAATAACGCATTGCCATCGTATTTTCAAAAGCTCTGAGTAAAAAAAAAATAAGTTAATGACAACAGCAAATAAAACCTAGAAAAATTTCATTTTGAGCGCGTGATTATATGAAGTGAAATAAATAGGAAATGTGATATTTTTTTAAACAATAAATGCGAGACAAAGTTTTTTGGATCGTTTGCAACACTAAAATGACTCATTCACTCATTCATTCAATTAAAATGAATAAAAATAAATTTAACTTACACGAACACGCGGTGTTTGGCCGTTCAAGAATGTTATGTTCTGACCTGTTACATTGAAATATGCATAGCAGATTGCATTTTAATCTTTATTACGTTTTCTTAAAACGTTTCTGACAGTTTCAGGATTGACAGATTTTCCGAACTTTTACAACGCAGAGTCAATTTTACATAACTAGTGTGTTTGAATTAAATTGAACATATTTCACAATCCACCTTTTTTCACATTCGTCAAATGTCTTTGATTGCCCCGATTTTTGTTTATTTTCCGCACATTATTTGTTTTCTTGCACCTGTGAATAATGTTAAAAAAAATAAGCTCGCTCCTTTTCAAGATATGCCCTATGCAGCTAACTGATTTTTCACTTTTCTTCACGATTTGTTGAAAATTTTCGCACATCATCTGATACATCCTTGCTTCTGCCATTTTATTTATAATAACCAAATAATCTATTGAAACTTTCATGTTTAAAATTATTGTCTAAAAAAGTTATTAAATTCAATTTTGTTTACTGTTCTGTATATTCGTTGAATTTCTCATTTCAAAAATGTCCCAATAATTTTTGACTTCTATTTCCCTTTGAATTTTATTTGAAAAGCTAGATCGAATTATAATCTAAAGTATCAATACAATTTTCCTTACAAACTGTATGTCAAATGTTAAAATATTAATTGGTTCATTTTGTTTTTATTTTAATGTGATAAATAGTTCTATAAATAGTTTTGTAATTATTCATGCCAAGCGTCCCAATACTTTTTTAAGCGGCTGTGCTTGTCTAATTTTTAAGCTGGTCTTCTGACATTTAATTTCTCCAAAATACCCACCTTGAGGAGATCTTATTTACGATTTGAAGCTGAAGAATAATTTTTGCAAAATGTGCATAAGGCTCTGCATTCGCGGCTAAATATTTTACAATAGAGAGTAATAAGAGGTTATTTATTTAATGGAACAAATACCCGGATGAACAGTGAATGATGATGAATCGCTGACCCAGTGCGCTTCTCGTCTTTTCAGTATTGCCGAATGAATGTGTAGATGATTTCAAATGTTTGTATGAAAATAATGAAAATCGACCGTTGTGTCTAATTGCATTTTGCCGCTTTACTTCTATCATCCTAAAGCTAAAAATATATATATTTAATTTTTTACATTTCTACCCAGCTTTTGATGTCACAGTTCTTATTATCGAATATGATACTTTCACTTCGGCGTTCTAAATTCTTGTTATCGCCAGAAGACTCGAATTTCGAGAAATCATCCAAATCCTGTCGGATCATCTGAGTGTCATCAGATACGATACATTAAATATTTTCGTCCTTCCAAAGAACAGTTGACGAATCAACTGAGAATATGAATAATATTCAATATGTATCGTCATTAGAATAAGTGTTAGCGAGCAATTTTCTTAGTGAAATATGAGTTACTTGCTTCAAGACCAGTTACCTTGCGTGAGATGTAATTTGTGTTGTTGTTGTTGTTATTATTACTTATGGCACTTGCCATGGACAAGCCCCCCGCTGATACAGCAGCAGATTTAAGCCGAAAGGAGCGTCTCTTGTTTTTGAAGTATCGCCAATTAGGGCCAAGAGTACGACATAGCTACACACTCACCACATTTGCTTGCACAGTCCTTTTTTATGGGGGGGCACAGTCACACATCTCACAGATAGAACATAGAAGAACAACCATGCCGAAGCCGGGACTCGAACCCAGGACTCCCAGAACAAGAGGAAGATTCGCTACCTCTGTGCCAGAAAGCCGGCAGACGCAATTTTTAGAAATTAAGTACTATCATTGAAAAACTCATTGATAAGGTTTGGGCTTTGTTCGCGAAACGTGAAAACAAAAAACAATCTTAATTGCCTGAATTCCAAACCACATAGTAAAGCATAGTGATCAAATCTACAGTAATTTCATTACCTCTGAATGGGATTGTGGGTTTGTGATGGATCCGTCATCTGTTCTAACTGAAACTCTCTATTCTGCTAATAATCACTATTTTATCTGCCGACAATGAATCATTTGAGAATCAAGTATTGTCCCTGAAATTCTTGCCGTTTAATCACTGAAAGAAATCGATTTCATGTATGAGATGTGACTTATTGTATGTAGATTATTTGAAGTAGGAAAAGGCGCATTAGAAAAATAAGCATTTAATTAATATTAAATATGAGAACATTTCTGGTACGTTATCGAGTACAAGTAGAGAACTCCATCATAACAAAACTGCTGTTGCCACTCAGCATCAATAAAATACAGGAATAATAAAATTAAACATAAATGAGACCTTACAATATATGAATCAAATTGAATCACTCGAAGAAGTTTGACATCCTAAAGATCTTAAAAGGTCTTTTTCGACGAACTGAGTGATAATGAAGTTCGGATATCCAGATGGGTGTCCCCTTTTACAATTAATGGAGTCGTGTTTCCCTCACACATTTACAAAAAGTATGGGTAGGGAGCAATGGACTTCTTATTAAAACAAGTTTTATATAATAACAATAAATCATATATTTTTCATGTAAAACAGTTTTTATAAATATGAATTGCTCCTATCTACTTTCTGTGTTCATAAAATATGTTGATAATTGCCTAGAGAACTTATTTTAAAACAAGTGTCAAACTAACCCTCTTTACGGAATCATTCTGGTGCATCGTTCCGACGTTAAGGGATAGATGTGGCAGAAAGTAAAAGGTAATTGGAACTGACCTATATAGGATCACAACAGTCTATTTTAACTTGGTATTTTTATTGTAGATGAAAAATTCGAATCAATATCAAACTAGATGTGCAATCAAATACTAATATTAATTTTTGTCCGAACTTAATCGCAGAATTTTAATGTGTATGAAAATACCATGTATTAATTTAATGTTGTGAATTTTCTTATTTGAAATTCTTACTAAACATCTCTATTGTGATAATAAGGATTTGTAGTCAATCAGACGTTTAAAATTAGTAGTTGTAGCCCGCGTATAAGCACCCAGCTGGGAGAATGATTTGTTGGCAAGCTGCCAAACCCAGCAGAAGAGGTTCATCACTTCGATCGCGTTCCGATTCAGCGAATTTGTGTCTGTTGCTCCTGAACAGGTCGATGGGTTCTCGTGTGCCGAACAATAGCACCGGACAACTGTTGAATGTTTCGGAAAACTCTTCGTCTTCTCACCAAGACTGTGTTGGCAGATCTAAAGAATCAATCCATTTTTTTATCAATAAGAAAAAGATAATAATTTACCGCATTGACTGAAAATGTGGAATGGTTAGAATATTGTTTTTGCATGAAAAATTATTTAGTTATTTTGCAATTTCCGATATTATTCAAGATTATGTTGTTGTTGTTTTTACTTATGGCACTTGCCTATGAACAAGCTCCCCGCAGATACAGCAGTAGATTTAAGCCGAAAGGAGCGTCTCTTGTTTTTTTTTTTTTTTTTTTTTTTTTTTTTTTTTTGAAATAGCGCCAACTAGGGCTAAGAGTAATACTTAGCCACATTTGCTTGCACATCCTCTTTTTACAAGGGAACACAGTCACACATCTCACAGATAGCACACAGAAGAACAACCGGGACTCGAACCCGGGACTTCCAGAATTCGAGGAAGTCGCACTACCTCTGTGCCAGCAAGCCGGCATTCAAGGTTATTAACCTCTTAATCTACAACTGCGGGCATAGCCCGTATAAGCGGGCTGAATTACAAATAAATGTTATTTGATTTATGTTGTTTAGAGATAGCATAATAATTCTTTTGAATATCCACCCCAATTATTATATCAGGTTGTAATTACCCATCAAATATCCCACGAAGTTAAACCAGTTGCGTCTTATACAAAGTAATCACTTTCTGTAAGTCGTGCGCGTACAATGTAACACCAATTTGCAGAAGCGCGGAATAGTTCAAAGTCAGGGCGACCTTGTTTACGTTTTCGACACGAACTTTCGGAATGTGATTTGCAAGTTGAAGGGTTTATTTTATTGATGGTCACCTGAAAGCGTTTTTCAAAACTGAATGGCAGTAGTGAATTTTATTAATCTGTCTTTAGAATCGTTAAGGTTTCGCCTTTCTCTTGATTCAGCGATCAGGTGAGCGTACTTGTGAACAGCGTGTCCACCGAAGAAGCGAAAACAAACAAAGAGCAGGCTTACAGTAGTCATCCATTTTTGAATTATTTATTTAGAAGTTTAAGAACGAAGGAGAAAAACTTGTTCCTTTTCTGCTAAGAGCTAAAAACAAAAAGTATTATTTAATAAAAATCCATAAAAATAATAAATGACTTTATTTATATGTTTTTTTATATTAATTGACGTGAATCTGTAGAAATAAATTATTGTAATGCAATTTTCTTACGATGTGATCAAAGCTGTCATTACGGTAATCATTTTTAATTCCAGTTGCCAATAAGAGCACATTCAGTCTTTGATTTCCTCTTGAAATTCTTATGTTAATCTCAGTTTCAAATTCCTTGCTCAAGTTGTCTATTTTTGAGGAGTAAATGAACGACGTATTTTTAATTTCTATGATTGTCTCTTCGTCAGTATATTTATTTAATTTCCCCCCAAAAATTATATGCTGGAGTTTTTCATTTCATTAGATTATTTTTTGTATGAATATTTTTTTCTTTTTATTCTTATTTTTTATACTTTTCGAAAGTTCGGAAATTTAAATAGTCTTAGTTATAGATAGTGCATTAAAAAAGTATTTTGAAGAAAAGCATAGAAATTTCGATGAGCAAAAATCAGAATGCTAATGTGTAATTTTAGGAAATTAAACTCAAAACAGCTAAATTCTTTAACAAATTCAGTTTAAAGACTATAAATAAAATATAAATGCTTTTCATTCCCTTCATTTATTTCAAACGGATTTGCATTGTCTATAGCTCAATAAAAGAGTAGTGAACTGTAGTTTTTTAAACAGTTTACGGCCAAACTCAACAAATATTCTAATTAAATTATTAAAATATTGTAACATTTCACCATACCCTCGCTTAATAGGAGGTAGATGCCAACAGCAATAAGTCTGAGTGTTTCGCCTCCTTAGTAGAGAAGCAACGATCTCTGTCGTGTCCAGCTCGCGCGGGCACTCTGTCTGAATTGAGGGGGGTAGTAAAGCTGTTGTTAGGACGACTTTTCAGACACGAAAAGAAAAAGCAAATCCTCTTACGGAATGAGGGCTATTTTTTAAATATTGTGTTTCTTAGAAAAGCGCATCTCTTATTGTGCATTGTTTCGTATAAATGCTTTGCTGTTTCATTCTTGGAGTATGCTTATGATTTTTTGTTTGTTTGTTTCTTCTAGCGAATGCCATAATTCCTCCGATCGCATCAAAGTACGAGTGTGGTAAGCTTCAGTTTTATGTGTATTCATTTCATTTTGCTTAAAACGTAAACTACAAAGTATTTTGTATTCCATTTTTCTTTCATTTCCTGGCGCTTTAGAGCTTTGAACCTTTGTGTATTCCTATCCGTCCAACGGCAGTATATTATCTCAATATTCTCCTGGACATAACTATTGGCTAGCCAATCGGTTTTAATCAAACTTTAATTTCAATTGATAGTTTATTTGGGCTAAAATTATTACAGAATTCAAAAATATTTGTTATCATGAAATAATATGTTAATGACTAAGATTAAAAATAATAATAAATATTTTGAGAAAATAAATTTCGAGAAATGGCTTCCATCAATGTATTGAAAAGTAAAGAACCATTATTATCATCAAAGATGTAGGAGTTGTAAAAACTGCATTGCGAGGGAATTGAACTGGGATGAGTAATATCCCGTGAAGGAAAAACCCGCTAACTCTTTTTAAAACTTAATATACGCATCTGTATTGAAGATTTTTTAAAATGATACTCTTATTAGGCAGGTCTCTTTCCAAAATCAAGCATTATCCCTTGTTTCTTCTTATCTGATAAGAGATTTGTATGCATTTATATTTCAGACATCCAAACTCAAAACTTGCTGCTTAATTTCTTATTCTCACTTCGCTGTTTTGATTTCGCTTTTGGAATAATTGTTGCGTGAAGAATTCTAAAGGTGGCATCATGTTTTCAGGGACGAAGACAACGATTTAAAGTCTAAACTTCGTCAAAAGCTGACGAGGGAGTCGGACGATTTCTTGGGTCAAACCATCATCGAAGTACGCACACTCAGCGGTGAAATGGACGTTTGGTACAACTTAGGTAGGACCCCAATAATTGTTCAGTAGTTATTTTTTATTTGTTTCATCGCTATTGACTCTTTTAATGCAAATGTTCTTATTTGTTTAAAGGTATATTTTTGAGTTAGCTCAAACATTTTCTTATAAAAGAAGTTTGTTGACTGAGCTTTAGGGGCAGTAAACTTCGAAATAAGCAAAAGTGGCCGAAAACATACAATTTTATTTTTTATCATCTCATCATCAAAATATGTTTATATTAAACTAAAACAGTGTTATAAAATGTACTGCAGAAAAAAATAAATATTTGATAGGCTAAAAGGGGAAAAAAGTACATCTTAAGGACTTTTCATAAATTAAGGTTGTAATCACATTTAAATATCTTTGAAATGTTCCAGGTGCCTTAATTTTTTTAAGAAATTATATAAAATTGATGATTCAGATTTCTGTTAAAAAATAAAAGAAAATAGGATATCCATTTTATGTTTCTAGTTTTTTTTAATAAGTTAGGAACGAATTTTAGTTCAGAAAAACATAAAATGAAAATTCAGTTAGGGAGCACAAAAATATTTCTAAAAATTTAGAATTTAATTGGAATTATATAATTATACATAGTTTTGTTCCAAATAATTTTAAATTAGGTTATAAGAAAAAATTAATACAAAAAAATTAAAAATTTTCATCTGGAATTGTTTTGAAATTTTTAAAAATTGTATAGCTTTTAAATTATATAAAAATAATATGTATATCCTTTTAAAATATTTTTTAAAAAATTTGACTTATTTATATTTTAATACATATCCATAGAAAATTTCATAACCCTAATAACCCTTAAAAGTGTCTAATAGAGTTCACCGTCCCCTTAAATTCTTTCAAATTCTTGCAGGGCACGTGAACTCAAACATCTGTTCTGTTTTAAAAATTATCATTACAGGAGATTTTCTTCACAATAAAAACAGTGAAAAGAAGAAAATGTTTTTAATGCTGTCTCAGACATGTAGAAAGGATATCATAAGAGGATTTAAAGGGATTTTCGAAAATTTAACGACATAAATATTTTTATCTGTCTATTTTATTCTTGGCGATGATGCCATGTCCGCGTTACCATGGAAAGAAGGGTGCATTAGCTTCTGTAAGTGCTAGCAACAGCTAGCTTTTGTAAGTGCTGGTTTCGGTTACTCAAGGGTAAAGACCCTTGAGTGCCCGAAGCTACAAGTGTGACTTGTAGTTCATATGAAGGTGGCACTCACACGCTCACTTGCACAACCCCTTTTTACAGGGGGTTAACTCTTTCACAAACCTCACAGATAGAACAAAGGGTAAAGAACAACCATGCTTAAACCAGGACTCGAACCTGGAGCGCTCAGATCACGGAAAAGACGTGCTAGCAGTAGGCCAGGTCGCCGATTACTTTATTCCTTGATACCTTAAATAGCTATTACAAAATCTTTTCAAAACCCTTTCTTCAAGCACTTATTTTCTTTTGAAAGAGGTAATCTCTCAAATAAGACAAATAAATCGTTTTCAAACTAGTAAATATGAATAGAATTTGCAGCCAACAAAATAATGAGACTCAATATAAAGATTCCTTTCTATGCTTAGAAATTTAAGGAACAGTTGTATGTTTGTTATAATTCCTGAAAAATAATTTGGAAGATTTGACTATTATAATAGCAATTACCCAATATGAATGTGACTACGATACATCTTGTACAATAGCAGTCAGAGTGAACATAAGAGTTCTAAAGATTAAACTTTTAGACATATTTATCTAATTATTTAGCATCAGAATCAATAGTATTTAATAAATAATATTTCTGATTATGCAACAACATGTATTTGCTTACAATTTCAATCACTGGCTTTAGAATACTTGAAACACCAAAAAGATAACTGAATTCTTTGATCCCAAATAGAACTAGGAAATCCTAAAATTCCTGATACCTGATGAACTTTGATTACATACGATGCGAAGTATCGTATATGATCTTAAATGGAAGATTAAACCTTAATTTCTGTAACTTTTACACGAAATAAATTCCCGAAACGCTTTAAGAACTGAGACATCTTAAAAGAAAGCTTTATTCTTTTTCATGTGCATTTCTTTATCTGTACTAGCACCAATCCTTAAACTGTATAAAACGAGCCTTTAGCCAAATTTTAAATGTTCGAAGGACATTTATAGAATACCATCTTGTGTCTTTACACTGAGTTATTTAATCATTTGGATGTACACAATATGGGAAGCAAATCAGTTGGATCTGTGCATATCCAACTGATATGGGATCAAATGAGAGACAACGATTAGATTTAAATGTGACGCAGATATTACGAATCCATGGGCCCAAGTTTTTAACAAGGCACTATGCAAGCTGGTAGTGTCTCTCTAATGACGTGGTGTGTTCGTACAAGGAATGGATTGGATCCTCTCGGGCAACTAAAGCAATCACTGGCTGTAAATGCTTATGTTCAGCAAACTGACAACCGTTTTCAGCCATTCATGGAAGTCACGAATCCAAATAATGATGGCATTCTTATGGACGACAGTTCACTATGTTACTGGATCACAATTGTTCGCAATAGATTTGAAGAATATTTTGAACAAATCCAGCAAATGATTTGATCCCCAGATCTCCCAACATGAATCTCATCGGACATTTATGGGATATAATCGAAAAGTCAATTAGTACATAAAATCATGCATTGGTAGTAGTTTCACAATTATTGATAGATGTCAATAGAGGCAGCAAGGTGCAGTATTTCTGCTTGGGACTTCGAAGGAATTGTTGAGTTTTTACCACTTCAATTTGTCACACTTCACCTGGCAAAAGAAAATCCGGCATGCTATTAGGAGGTACCTCATTATTTTTGCTACCTCAATGTATTTTGATTTTAATTTGGCCACTATTTTGGCTATGTTGTCTACCACTTTGCCGTCATAACCTTCCATAGGCCTTGATTCATGAAACTTGAATACTGGGATTTCCAAAGGGAAAGGAGAAATGTATTTCTAAATGACTATTGGATTTTGAGAGACGAAGTTTATAGTTCTCAACATCTAAGTCACATATTCACAAAAGGGAAAAAAATAAGCACCGCAGTTTCCTATCATACCCTTCAATCAGAGTTTCTCTACGTTCCCATTAACTAAAATATTTTCGATCTGTTTTTTATAACTGCATCCTTATCTTCTGTGTCATAAAAATAAGTATAGACAGAATATAGGTATATTATTACACATTTTATATTTCAACATATTATTGTTTCAAATTATTTTTTGAAGTCGGAAATCTTTGTAAATGGTTCGTCGCAATATCTTTTCTTATATGCTTGTAAATTCTGTAAATGGTTTTTTCTGCTGTAAATATTTTGGTACTTAAATAAAATTACCGTAAAATTCCCACCAAACAATTTAGTGACTAGAATGGGCACAGATACGGGGACATGAGACGGCGTTCTATTCCATTCTCGGTTGCAAAATAGACTGCTTTATTGAGTGCGTGTAGTTCATCTTGACATACTGTTTTTTTTTTCTTCAACCTAGAGATTGACCACTATTGTATATCTTCATGACGCTATATGCAGCCCCGATTCCAGATAAGGATATTGTTGCATCTATACAGATCCTGAATTATGGGAACTCTGTCTTCCAATGAAATTGTCTATTATTTGAAATGTTCAGAGAAACGTGTCAACTAGCTTGCCATTTCGTATTAAAATTAATATGGGTTGATGTGTGATACATCATGAATTATTCTTTCATTCTTCTGATCTGGTCATTCTTTCTTGCTTCTGATCTGAAGTTGGAGTGTAGAACAAGGACCACCGGAAGTGTTTCCGTCGACTTGGTTATGTAAGCTATTGTTATTACTAAGAGAAAGCCTTTTTTGATTGTTGTTTATATACACATGAGTCATTTTCACTTATATATATTTGCGGTCAAAACAACTTCCAAAAAGTTGCTGAAAATGCTGATTTTCCGCCTCTCTTTTGTTTATTGAAGGAAGCTATATTTTCATGTTATGACATTTTAGATCCATGTAATTTGAGATTGTGAGTGACTGAAAGCGCATGAGTGGCAAAGTAACATAGTGCTCTACAATACCTCAGGAATCAAAATTTGCCATACTAGTATGGCATATATTTCCTTTGCATTGTACCCGCTGACTCGGCGACTATCTAGATTACTAGATTTTCATGTGGTAAATGGTCTTAGAATTATGTTCCAGTAGACAGTTGCCGTTGTAATGGCTTGATCCTGGTCTATCAAATAAACGGGTAGAGTTTAAACACAAATGGTTTATTTACAATAAAATGTGTTATTATGCAATAAAACAATTAATATTATGCAATTATATGCAATAAAAAACAACTCGTCCTCATCTCGTAAAAACAACTCGTCCAACATATGTCAATATGTTGGGAAATATTTTGAAAATTCCCAGAATATTCCCAGTGGTCAGAAGTTGACCACTTGGGAATATTAGCTAATTATTCACCCTCTTAGCAGACCCTCCACATTAGGGAAATATTCACATCTGGAGGTTTCAGCACGATTTCTTACTTCAGAGGGCCGTAAAAAGCATCTGAATTCAAGTCCAGAGGGTAACATCAAAGGGGGAGAAGCCCAAAGGCAACCACAAAGGAAAGAATCGTCTCACCGCTGGCCAGATGTAATAATGATTAAGCATGTGTCTCTTAAAAAGGGAGAGAAGTTTTACCCGTCATAAATATCCAGATCATTTCATTATTTCGCAGCTACCGCGATTCTTCTAGCCTAGCATTTGCAAATCTATTACCAGAGTAAAATATTACTCAATGGTTTATTCTTAACCTGCCTTTGAAGTTTACCTAAATACTTTCTCTGTAAATTTGGGTTGATTTAGCCATTCTGTAATTCTAGAAATAAAGAAATTTGGAACATCTTTAGAATAAAACTACTCTCTTTAGGCAATTAAATGAATCTTTCACTCAATAGAGAGAAGGGGGCAACCTTCTCATCCAAATACACTTGCCAATTCCAGCATTACTCATTGAATGTTGTTGCTCTTTCAGAGAAGAGGACGGACAAGTCTGCCGTGTCGGGTGCCATTCGGCTGCACATTAGCGTAGAAATCAAGGGAGAGGAGAAAGTCGCTCCCTACCACGTGCAGTACACATGTCTACATGAGGTGAGAGGACATATTTTTTCATTATTATTCCATTCTCGTTATTTTTTCTTTGAAATAATTAATACATTTCATTGGTTTGATTTATGTCGAGCTTTCGAAAATGGGGCTTCTCTAAAGTATTGGACCTTTCCTATATCTTTAAAATTTTCTTTACGAGGGAATTTTAGGTAAGAACAGCTGTGATGCTATTCTACTTAATGTAGTAATCCATACATCTCTGTTTTCGTACAAAACAAAGAAATCGATAAATTGCCCGCAGCCTACATTAATGAAACAGGTCTGTAGGATTGGATTCTAAAGTATTGGCTGCTTTCTCTCTCGACTAGCTACGAATCGAACCATCAAGACTTTCTAAATGTAACTCATTAAGAATATAAACTTTATTCAGTCCTGGAACTTTCTGAAGCTCTTCCCATTCATTTATCCTCATTAAGTGTCGTCGACGACCGTTACGAGAAGGTTGTAAAAGTTAAATTGAGTCTCGCATGAGATCGTTATGAATTAAGTGTATTGATACAACCTGGACTTTAAACTGCCTCGTAAATTTTGGAAGCTGAATGAACGAGAAATAAAGTGCTGCGCTCCCCGGCTGGAACGACTCGTGTCGTAAAAGGCTGAGACATCCTGCTAATCTGCGTCATTTCGAAATTTTACAGCATCTTTGCATGTAATTGTATAGCCTTTTCTAAAGATCAGTAAATTATATAAGGATTTGAATTCCTCGTATTTCAATAGAGAGTTTCATAATAGATAGAAAAGTCAATCTCGAAATAATTAATGAATGTCTTATTGCACCAAAAAAAATTTCCAAATGTCGAATTATGTCTGTTCATAGACAGACGTAACTGACAGGTAGACATAATTCAAAATTATCTCAAAACTCAAGAAATTAGAAAAATAAAATTTGATTTGCTATCTTTATACTAAAATTTTAGGATTCTATGATTTTTCGATGGCATCTCAGAAGGCAGACTGTCTGTCCCTTTCTGCCTATGTCTGTTTTCAATAACTCAGAAATACAAAGAGCCAGAGTATTAATATTTGATATATGGTTTTATTAGCATAATTTTAGTTTCGTATTAAATTTATGTCTTAATTTATAGATGATCTGTCTAATCGAGGCGTGCGAATGTGTCAATACAAAAGCACACGTTAAACAGATGAATCTTGGTATATAGTCTTGGTATCATGATTATAGATCTATATCTAATTACAGACTCAGGCATTCATACTTTGTTATGTTGATTAGGCAAGGAAAATTCACATATTGTCTATTTATACAAAGAAAAGTGAGTGAGGAACACAATAAAGCCAAATTAGTAATAAAGGTTCACAATTTATATCTTTGTTTAAATCATTTCGTATATGTATACGAAGCAATTCCATTTTTATGAGAATATTTTTAACTGGATTTTTTTTTCAGAATCTTTTCCATTATCTGTGTGAACAAAACGAAAACGGAGATGTAAAATTGCCTGAAGCCAAAGGAGTAAGTAAACTGTGTGCTTTGAACGGCCTTTAGTTGTTTCTTTTTAGAAATATGATACAGTTTTAATAATTAAAGGTTCGGAAATTTGTTTCATGAACTGTTGACAGCTAAATTTATTTTTACATCAAACAATAGAAAAATATAACACAAATGTTTTAAAGCACGCATAGTTTCCAAAACATTTTTCCTTTGTAAAATAGGTAGGCAGAGTAACGTTCATCGATTCTGATGGACGATAAAGTAGAGGTTATAGAGGCTAGTCCCAGTAAGTAGTGCAGTCCTTGTGGAAGCAAGTAACTTGGCTTCGAACAACTGTGTTCACCATCTACCGGCTAAGAATCTATGTGGTGATGTCCCTTGCCAACTTATTGCCGATATTTACGTTCGGAGTTAGTTCCTATACTTCTTGGCTAAACCTTTCATTGAAGTGTGCCTCCCTTTTTAGCGATGCCTTTTTATAGGAGAATAGCAGGAGATGGAACCCTAAGCATCGATGAAGTTTCTTCATTGGAGCTTGGAGAATTATCATTCATTCAAGATGACGATCAATTTATCTACTCAGATCAAGAAGGGTTGAAAAGCAAGACGATGAAAGCATTTCTGGATTTTTCATCCCTTTACCATCTATTCGATTGAGTGGTCCACTCTGGTCTAGTGGTAAAGTGTCGACTTCAGAACCGGAATATTTCAAATTCAAGATCCGATTCCTCCAAAGAACCATCATGCAAGCGAGTCTGATGTAAATTATATACATCGGGTACAGTACTTCCTTCTGCTGGTGTGTTGTGGAAGTTTGAAGGGGGGATACTAGTTCAGGTGTCGTCCTCATCATCCGACCGTGGTTCAAAATTACAAAGTCCTTCTTAAGATAGCCCTAGTGTTGTTTAAAAATGGGACGCTAATATAACCAAACTAAATCACTTGTTTAAACATTTATAGGAGTATTTGGAGTCACAAATTTTGTGCTTGATTTCCTCTCTCGACCATATCGTCGGAATTAGAGGTACAAGAAATGGTTTCGAATCTCTCTGTCTGAAAACTTCTGTGCATGATTTTCTGTCTTCCATCTCATACAAACTTTGGCAAAGGATGAGCCTGCCTTCAATTGATATTTGTTTTCGGTGCATAATTATTCACTTAATACAAGGACTTGCTTATTGTTCCGAAAAATGAATACATATAATAGATTTAGGTTAAATAACAAAAGACATTCGGTGAAAATGATGAATAAAGATTTTTCTCTTCCGATTACTTACAATTCGCTCCTACAAAATCTATGCTATGCTTTGATCCTTTGATTTTGATGGCATTTCCGTTCCACCATTTATAATGGAAAATAAAATCAGCATTCTAAGAAAAATGTAAATTAAGATGCATTAAAAAGAGATAATAGATGTATATTCTATGATTAGATATTACGACTAACGGAGGATTTCAATACTAAAAGATTCACACACAAGAGGATTACAGAAGAAACTTTTCAGATATGTGATACCTTTCTTGAAAAACAGAAGCAATAGTTAACCAAATATTTTTATGTGTCTCTGAGGTTTTGATATTCCTGCTCCCTCGCACATTTGTCACTTAGCGCGCTGTTTGAATCTCACATCGGATGGAATCAGTCAAATTTGTAACTCTATTCCTACAGTCAGAAATCACCATGAAAGAAATTCAACACCCTTATATATATATA
>JAOUZG010032936.1:7686480-7756413 GCA_026289955.1 Argiope argentata | reverse complement strand
TATATATATATATATAGAGAGAGAGAGAGAGAGAGAGAGAGAGAGAGAGAGAGAGAGAGAGAGAGAGAGAGAGAGAGAGAGAGAATTCTTTCATAGTTGAATTTAGTATGAGGTATTCGGATCTTTCGAATTTATCTACAAATAAAATCAATTTATTTCATAGAATTAAATTTTAATATCATTTGTACCTGAAATTAAATGAAAAGTGAGCATTTGAAGTTTCGTCCAAGTAAATATATGTGGTGCACCCTCTGATTGCGCAATTTTTTAAAACTACAATTTAAATGTGATGTTTGCAAATAAGTTCAAACATTTTTAAACAAACTCTTGCGATATGTTAAGCGATAATAATATGATGTAATAAAAATTTGTAATCGTAAAAATAAACACACTGAATTGCTAAAAACGCGGGATGCAATTGAAAATGGACCGATTGCCACCCGCGGAAGTTATGGAATAAGCAGCTGCAGGGTTCAGAAAATTCAAGAAAGACCTACATTTTATTACGCCTTACGTTCTGAAACAAAGGGTAGCTAAAAAGATCTGCTTTCAAAAAAATTCATCATCGTATCTATACTTAATATGAAATGAAGTAAGCTGAAAGCTATCTTGAAACTACAAAAACTCCAGAAATAGTTAATCTGAAGAGCGAAATGATCCCCTGTGTTTTGTCTACGGACATATCGTATATCCCCTTTTTGACAGTTTCTGAATATATTTTTATGTCTGTTTGATGTTGCGTAACATGTTATATCGGGTAGAGGCTAGACTTAAGTTTAAAGCTAATTTTTCTTCTTAAATGCTAACCCAAGGTGAACGTCGTTCGGGTACTGCTAGTTGAAATATATGTCTTAAATTTTGCTTTGTAATTTTTTAAATGCATAATGCTGTTACAAACGTTCGAACGCCACCCCGAAGGAGAGAGCGGTTGGAGAAGAGCTTGGCGCCAGCCGAGTTAATTTGGCGAAAAGAATAGCCTGGTAGCCACTGGATCGTTTACGAAGCTTCGCGTTTTCACTCGTTCGGCTATATAAAGGGCGGGTTGCTGCAACTCGGCAATTCTACTCGAAAGAGTTGCGACTCGTTGGACGAGCGGATTACTTCTTTCGCTTGTTGTTAGTGAGATATGTTTACGTTTGCTGTTAACGTTGTATAATTGAGCTTGCTGTGATTTACTGTTTCCCGTGCTATACGATATCTGTTTTGCATCCTGTGTTTATTGTGCGTAAGGCTTCTATTTTCGCTGTTAGTGACTGTTGACTGCTGGATTGTTTTTATCTGAAGTTTCCCTTTATCAATTTATCCTGTAAATACATGAAAATAGCTGTAAATAAATTTGTTTGTGCTGTCCTCAAGTAAAGTCCATTCAAACCGAACCCGCAACGCGAAAAACGTAACAATAAGTACACATAGTTTTTTTCTCTTAATTCCTTGTGCAATTATTAATGGTGAAACAGTGCGTCGAATTCGATACAGTGTTTATTAAATAAATAAATTTCGCAACTGTGTCTGTCATTGAGATGAATGCTGTCATTGAGTTTGATTTCTCCTTCTTTTTTGCAGAATAATTTCCCTGCATCTAGCCCCGAAAAACTTCAAGACTTAAAATCCACTGTCGATCTACTAACTAGCATCACCTTCTTTAGGATGAAGGTATGATTATTTTAATAGGTATAATCGTAGTATACGGTACCCCTTGATTTGGCGACTTTATCCCGAGAAGCCGTGGCGTCATTTCTGCCACGAACGCTCGTTCTCTGGTTGCCTAAGCTATGGTTCCTGTTGAGTTCGTAAATGCATCGTTTTTGCCTTAGCGACATTTTTCAAAATGGCGCCAAAGGGGTACCATATACAAGGATTTAACCTTTTAATGATTCTCTTGATCAAAAACCGACACTTGACAGACCTAGTCTTAAAAATATGTGAAATTCCCTTCGACAGGTGCAAGAACTGTCTAGCCCTCCCCGAGCCAGCACCGTGGTCAAGGACTGCGTGAAGGCGTGCCTCCGTTCTACTTTCCAGTTCCTGTTCGACAACTGCTACGACCTGTACAGTCGGGAATTCCAAGTGGATCCCCAAGAAAAGAACCGAGAGGCAGGGGAGGACCACGGCCCCATGAATATGTACAGCCTCGACTTCTGGCACAAGCTGATCGCGCTCATGGTATCTGTGATAGAGGAAGACAGGAACAGCTACACGCCCGTTCTCAACCAGTTAGTTGATCGGATATCATTCGTACATTACTAACCCTAAATACTGTCTCAAAGAACGGGAAAAATTCATTTTAACATAGATAAAATTAGTGATATTATAAATTTGCATCAAACAAATGTACTCTTTGATTGACGAATTATGAATCTTGATTAAATATTTTATTGAATATCCTTTACTTCCTGAAGTCTATATGAATTCAGAATTACAGTCTACGTTCATGTAGGCTGGATTTCTGAATTTAAAGGCATAATAGTCTCGTAAAGGTCAGTTGTAGGAACTGAAATTTTATTGAAAATGTTTAGTATACAGCATTCTTTCATGGCTTGAGTTATTTATGCTTCTATTGTTTTCCCGAAACATTGGTCAAAATGGATGGTGGGAATTTAATCCATTAAAGATCCGTCAGCTTCTGTGTAAAAATACATCTTTAAAAGATTGCCAAAAATGTCCATTGGCTTACCTTGACTCGCATCTTACTTAACAGAAACATTAGGGAATCCATGTCAAACTAGAGATACATTTTGTGGAACTTAACTATTTTTCAATAAATTTTAACTTTGCTATTTTTTTCATATTAGGATTTCATATTAGGATGTTTTAAATCGTTGGTTAGTGCCACATCTTTATCATTTAAAATAAAATTCGGAATTAAGTTATGTGTTTTTGTGCTTTAGTAGTTTATATTTGTGGGCATTGATTTTCCTGTCATTTATTTGAATCTACTGGCATCATCAAGAAATATCTCCATTGTTGTAGCCAAATGTACGCTAGCACATTTCGGTCGTTAACCATGACTTATTAGCTTCTTTAAACTTATATTTTTACTTATCTAAGTCCTCTATTTTATATTACTGACAACTTAGGATTTAAAACTAACAGAAAGTTTAAATTTTTTAACAATAGACGTTTTCGAGAATTACAAACAGATATCTACAAAGATGCCAGTTAATTATATCTACTAATAACCTATATTAATCGTAGTTTCGTTGCCGAGTGCAACCAAGAAGAGAAAATCCAATGAGCTTTACTAATTAACCATGTACATCGAACCAAATTTTTGTTTTAGACTACGCCTACCTTTTATTATTCCTAATCAGTGCTAGAAACATTCTTTTTTATCCAGTTAACTGTTTTTGTGGAGTAAAAAAAACATAAAACATTTTGCACTATGACAAATTTATTCTTCAGGAGCAATAAGTAGAGAAAATTTGCAGTTTGAATAAAAAAATTTAGTAAAAACTCAAATGTATTCGTAAATTTCAAGATATTTCAAATATTTTGAGTACAAATGGAATACAAAGGAGCAAATAAAAGGTTATTAATAATTATTACTAAAAAAATCGCATATAATATGAATTGTTTTTCTGAAGTGTATTGCTGTGTTATATAATTCCTTTCAGAAGCGATAGACAAACAAATTTTTTCATAAACTATTCAATAAGGGGCGTGCCTGATAATAAAATGCAGACTTATCAAAACCAGTATATCATGCTTTTCTCAATACCATTCTCTAATTGCAAATTAAAATAATAAATTCATTTTTATGTTCCTTTTCGTTCATATGCAAAAAATGTATATTAGTTAAATAAATATATGTGAGTATTGAAATAAAAAAAAGCCATTTCATTATAACATAATTTCATATTACGCATACTCTGTGTTTGACGAGTGCACTAATCATCGCTCAATTTTTGCGATACAATTTACATACATATTTTCCGAAGGGGGCGAAACAGTTAACTGGTTAAAGATTGTTCTTTCCAATTCAAATTGAAGTGAGCAGATCATTGAGGGTTATCATTCTTTGCGCAGGTTTCCTCAGGAGCTCAATGTGGGTCAGCTGAGCGCGGCCACCATGTGGAGTCTTTTCGCCGTGGACATGAAGTATGCCCTGGAAGGTGAGTAAATTTATCTCAAGGACATCTAGTTAATTTGTTAGAATAGAAAAGATTTTTAATTAAAGAACTCTTCCGAAAATAAGAAAATTGGACCAAAGACTCCTTCTAGCTACTCCCGTTGCGTCAATGCATATTGAAGAATATGCAACTGAGATGTCATCTTTTTGACCTACTGGGTGCACACTTTGATGCAAATCTACAATTTTGTGACTTGATAAATATCATTTATTTTTCTGCTGTTAATTTTGAGTTCCAAAACTACTTTTTATTAAAATGGCTGACAGATATCCAATAAGATCCGAAATTCGTTACAATTATGATGATTAGTACCAAATTTTATACACTTAAATTGTGAGTTTCTTTTTTCTTACTTATACCGGGTGGCCAGAAATAAAACACCCCTACTCTGACCTCCCTGGATATCGAACTACTCAGTGTAAAGGCTTGAAAATTTGTGGACATACTATTCAAAAAATGGGGAAACGGATTTCACGAAAAAAAAATTTAGTTCCAGAAATCACCGATAGGTGGCGCTGTACCACTGGACGTATGCTGAAAAGACACAAAAACACGTTTTAAACACATTTTATTTGAAAGTACCAAGCATACATAAAACAAGGACGTTATCGATGCAGGGAATGCTGCTCAATATGGTTCCCTTCCTGAAGATGTAAAATGTGAAGTCTGTGGACAGCTTGTTCAACTGCGGATCGTAACTGGTCATCTGAGATGCTTCTCACATGCAGACTGATACTCTCTTTCAAATCTGCCAAGGTTATCAGACGTTCTCGATAAACAAGGTTTTTTAAGTGTCCCCAAAGCCAAAAATCACACGGATTAAGATCCGGTGAACGAGATGGCCAAGTTGTCGGAAACGCGCGACTGATTATTCTGTCAGTGGTGAAATGTTGGCGAAGAAACTGTTGCACAGGGAGTCCAATGTGTGGAGGTGCTCCATCTTGCATAAAAGTAATGGTGTCAAGGCATTGGCGCTGCTGCAAATGGGGTACAACAAATGTTTCGAGCATCCTTTTGTACCTGTTGGCCGTCACGGTACATGTCTCAAGGCCATTGGAAGTAACCTCTTCGAAAAAGAACGGTCCAAGGATGAATGTGGCTGTGAATCCACACCAGACTGTAACTTTCGGTGAGTGGAGTGGAATCTCTTGGAAGGTACGGGGGTTTGTCGTGTCCCATATGCGACAGTTATGGGTGTTCACTGTTCCACTGAGGTGGAAATGGGCCTCATCGCTCCACAGAATCTGCCACGGCCACGATGCATCCACTTCAACTCTAGCAAGAAATGTCAATGCAAAGGTCAGTCGCATCTCCCTGTCTGAGGCCAGCAATTGTTGATTAGGGCGGATTTTGTACGGGAAACAATGCACCATTTTTCTGAGTACGTTCCACACTGTGCTATAGGGAACACCCAAGTGTCGTGACACTGCACGTGCACTACTGCAGCCTAAAACATTATCCATTGACTGTTCAACAATACCGGTGGCAACATCTTCAACGACATCTGAACGAACCGGTTTGCGTCCTCGACCAGGCTGAACTCCAAGATGTCCAGTTTCCTCTAATCGAGCGATCATTCTCCTGAGAGCTTGTGGAAGCAATGGTCCCTTACGCAAATCCTTAAGTCGGCGAAACTCTCGAAGTGCTGCTGGAGCATTTCCTTTATTCTCGTAAAACAACTTCACAAGCAAAGCGCGTTCTGGCAGCGTGACAGCCATCACTAATAAGAATGACATTCCCCACCTTTTAACATGGCTTCTAACCATGCTTTATGCAAATTTTTCTGGTTACAGTATGAAATTGCAGTTACAACGGGAGTTCTAGCTTCTTTACTATTTTTATTTTCCATAAGGGGCAGAAAAATTAAAAAGGAAGCATGGAAGCATTCCATTCCGCATAAACATTTTAATTTTTATTATTATTTGTGTCTTTTGATCATAGTTCCAGTTGTGCAGCGCCACCTATCGGTGATTTCAGGAACTAATTTTTTTTTCGTGAAATCCGTTTCCCCATATTTTGAATAGTATGTGTACAAAATTTTGAGCCTTTACACTGAGTAGTTCGATATCCATGGAGGTCAGAGTAGGGGTGTTTTATTTCTGGCCACCTTGTATATGCGAAAGATTGATGATAATGTCGTGTCCGCTTTTTACCACGGAAAGAGGGATGCAGTAGCTTCTGAGGGTATGGACCCCAGGGCACCCGAAGGCAAAGATCTGACTTCTAGCTCATATGAAGATTAATCATACACACACTTGCACAGACCCTTTTTACAGGGGGGGGCACATTCACACATCTCACAGATAGAACACAGAAGAACAACCATGCCCGAACCGGGGCTCGAACCCGGGATTCACAGAACACGAGGAAGACATGCTACCTCTGTGCCAGAAAGCCGGCATGCGAATGATTAACAAAGGATAAACAAGAAAATTAAGCGTAAAATTTGATGGAAATCAAAAATTCTTGCGGGAAGATCATGTCTGCAACCGCCTAATTAATTCCATTGTATGTAGATTCCTATAAGACTTCCTATTACAATGGTTC
This sequence comes from Argiope argentata, assembly GCA_026289955.1. NCBI lineage: Eukaryota > Metazoa > Arthropoda > Arachnida > Araneae > Araneidae > Argiope > Argiope argentata. Next base: position 7,749,736 of record JAOUZG010032936.1, on the reverse strand, counting down.
TCATGGCTAGAATTCAATTAAAATTTCTCAGTTCTTCGCCTATCATGGTCCCTGGAACCCCAAACCACCTTTTGTTCAAAAAAAGGCCAAAACCAAAGTTTATATGCATGCGTATAACGCGTTACACATGTTATCTTGTAAAACAGGATAATTAGAACGATTTTGTTTGAATTAACTGGGTTGGAATATTTTGTTCAAAATGTAAAAATCTTGAACGAGTTGGTTAATGGGCCATCTGTCTCAATGGAGGTGTGAAAGGTGTGGAATTGAAATTTTCATTTCACTATAACTGTTTTAATATTGAAAATAGATCGAGGAATCCAATTAGCCAAGTTAACGCCTCATTAAGAAGAACAAATTTTGTATTTAAAGTGTTTCGATAACTACAATACCTTAACATATCTTAGGAGATTACGTAAATGTCTTAAAAATTAGAAGCTAAAAGTAATATTCAATTCCTAATTTTTACTGTTTCCAAAATTTATGTTACCAGTTTTGAAAAAAATAGATAAACATTTCACTTTTCTTTCATTTGTACAGTTTGAAATCGTTTAAATGTTCACGGAGTAAAGATTAAACTCTTTACTCCGTATTAAACTAAAGGTCTTTGATTTAGTCGATTTGGTGGCCCCTGATCTAGATCGTAGAGATTCGTCTGAATCTGAGTTATTTTATATATATATATATAAAAATACAATGCAAGTTATTGAAAACACTATTACTATCTATAAAAATAGTCAAACATTTTGCCCTTTAACCCATTCGCTGCCAAGCCTAAATTGTATTAGGTTATTCTCATAGCTATTTCTGTTTTGAGTCTTATTGTTTATCTAAGTTTTATTATTTCAAAATAAATACACATATTTTGTCATAAATAACCATTTACGTGTATAAAAACCAAACACGAGTATACTCGTGGTTAGCAGTGGGAATAACTCTTACAATTTAGACTTGGCAGCGAATGACTTAAATAAAGTAGAATTTTTGTAAAACTACTTTATTTGTAGTTTTTTTTCCTTCAAGTTTTTATACTTGTATATTTATGTTTGTGGCCATAAAAAGCTTGCAAGTTTGACAAGTTGTACGTTATAATATATTGAAATTATCACAAGTATATTCTTGCTATCAATGGGTAACACCCTGCCAGCAACGAGTATATTCTTGGTTGTCGGCGAATGGGTTAAAGGAATTGTTTTCTTCTCAATTTTACGAATTACCTTCTGTTTTTGTTTCAGAGCACGAAGTCCGGCGGCTGTGCAAGAGCTCCCTCTACATGAACCTCCACTTCAAGGTGAAGTGGTTTTATAACAATTATGTGAAAGATGTCCCTCCATACAAAGATACAGTACCTGAATACCCAGCGTGAGTGCCTCTCTCGTCTGTCTGTGATTTTGCAGAAGTTCATTTTTTTTCAACCGTGCAAATTCATTCTTTCGGATACTGGAAAATCATAATTCTGGAATCCTTTCTTCAATAATATGATGTACCAAACATTTAAAAAATATATAAATTTCCTGTGCTTAATAGTTATGTATCGTTAGCTTTATAAGCCAAATAACATCTGCGATACCGAAGTCGACATTTTGGTATAGTGGTCATGCTACCCGGCTATCGCCTCTAGCTTCGCGAGTTCGTATCGCGACCTTCAACCTCTACACTGGTGACTTTGACAATGCAACTTTCCGCACCAGTCAGGGCGCCATCAACCCGCAGCTAAGTCGTCAGACTCACTTGACGAGCAAGCAGCAACTCGCCAAAACGCTTGGCGCAATACAAAATCGTTCACTTCTTCGCCGACTCACTGGTGGGGGAGTACTGTATCGTCAGCATTATAAGCCAGATAACATCTACTATATCAAAGTCGACTTTTGTATCATGGTCGTGTAACTCGACTACAGGGCCTAGCGTCGCAGGTTCGTATCGCGCCCTTCAATCGCTACAGTTTTATATCATTGAGAACTTAGATTTTTCTATAATTATTAATTAAATTGTTGATTTTTTTTGCCATGGAGAATATAAAAGTTAATTTCTAATTCCAACCAATAGATGTAGTTTAGTTTAAGATAATGAAGAAAACGTTATTAAAAAAGCGAAAATGTTGATCTCTGAATTTAAGAAGCAAGAATGCATGCTTTGTTAAGTAAAATTAGAAATTTTATCTTGAAACATGAGTGAATAATTCTCAAGTATCCCGTCAAAATACATTTAAAAAAATGTTCTTCATAAGAATCGGAAATTGCAAGACTTTATTTCATTGAAAACTGGCCCAAATATCCGTTTTGTGTCATTAATGGAGCGTTGTTCCCCGCAGGTGGTATGAACCCTTCGTGATGCAGTGGCTGAATGAGAATGACGACGTCTCTCTCGAATACCTCAACAGTGCCTTCCTGAGGGATAAGAAGGACGGGGTAAGGAGCGCCTCTTTCTAACAAGGGGAAAGCACAAGATTGAAATCTGAGGTCGAGATAAGATTTAGTATAATGATAATGTGCATTTAGAATGTTCATTCATGAAAATGTTTACACGCAATGGCCAGTCAATTTCAAATAAATGGTCCTCAAACTTTGGTTGGATCTTATCTTGATGGTTCCAATGGCGGGGATTTCTAGGAAGGTCAGAGGTTCAAATCTAGCTGGTAATTTTAATAATCACTATCTCTTTTCTTTACTGCAGTTGGGAACGTTTGCTTACATTTTTAACGAAAACCAGCTGCTCCCTTCAATTTTTGATGTACATGCAGTTTCGTTAATTTATTGTATTTGAAATCCAAAAATTTGTTAATTGTTTGAAAATGATGCAAGCTAAATTGTCTGTAGCCCTTAATGCTACGTTTTTAATTATTTTTCCTTTAAACATTAAATTATAATTTTAATATTAAAAGAATAAGCGTTTATCCTTGCATAAAAAATAGGTAACATATTAATTAAAATAATCTGTAAATTGTTAATTAAATTTAAATAATTTAATTTTCAAGAAGAATTCATCTGTATTAATAACTTTCTCTTTTAAAAGTTTAATTATATTACTATGCATTTCGATAATAAGTATTTATATTTAGATAAAAAGAAATCTAAATACATATTAATTAAAAGTATTTGTAAATTTTAAATTGAATAAAAATTATTAAAAAAAAACAAAAATTACCAGCTAGATTCAAAAGCCTGACCTTCTATATACGAGTCGGTTACCTAGACAATCACGCCGTTTGGACCATCCGCACGGGACTCAAGTTATCTACATATAAGCTTTATTAAAGTTTGAGAACAATTTTCTCGAAATTGACTGACCATTGCGTTTCAATATTTTCAGGAATGAATATTCTAAATGTATACTGTCATTATACTAACTCTCATCCCGATCTGAGATTTCAACCGCGTGCCCTCTCCTTCTGAGATGTTTCATCCTTGTTTGTTTTCAGATATTAATGTTTAAGAAATTGAACTTGCAATCATGTTAAGACAAATAAACCTTGTGAATCAGTACTGGCACCTGTTTTGTTGTTTAGACAGCAATCACCTCTTTGTATTCCCGGGATGCATATTTCTCCTTAGAATCTACACAGTTAATGACCTTTTTGGAAATGCATACAGCTGTGCAGGGATGAGCTCTTTAATTCTGCGCTAATGTCGGATTATAACAACGATTGAAACGGCACCTTTTTCGTGAGACTGCCTCAAACTTAACCGTTTGAGTGCGGCGAAGCGCTCTTACGCTTCACTTGCCGTAAAGTATTCTTCCGCTCTCAACGGTTAAGTCGCGCCTATAACGAATGATATTGTGAGGAATCGGTAGTGCTGCTTCTCAGCACAAATAGGTCCATCGTTTTACGATCACTTGTATCGGTTGTCGGGGCTTGGCGACCATTTGGAGATGAATTTGGAGACAAAGGAGATTATACTAGAATCTTCTAGGATTTAGGCGATAGAGCCAATAATTGCTGGAATATGCTTGCTTGTTTCAGAAATCTGAGCTGTTCCGATAACTATAAAAGGCCGGCAGTCCAAGTCGGAGACAATCGTCCTAAGAATGCATACCCTAAACCCCCTCCACGCTAAAAACCTATCAGAATGAGTCTTGGCACTCGCCACCTCACCTTCCCCTCTGACAACCAAAGACTATAAATACTGCAACTCTTGTCCAGCAAAGCCAGATGTCTCAATTACCTCGAAATGCGTTAAATGCGGTGGTGCCCATACTACAAGAAATTGCCATATTAAAGAAAAAGTACATGAACCTAAATGCATCAACTGTAATGAGTTAGGACATCTCGCCTCATGGAAAGGATGTATCAAATATCCCAAGCTCACCTACAGATTCAATAGACCTTCTTACGCAGAAATAACAAGAAAACAGGCACCAAGAAACAACCCATCTAAAAGTACCCATCAACGAGTTCCTGAATCAAACAGACCCCCCGTAATAACTAAGCCCAGGTCAACTAATGAAGATTCCCCCATTTTGGACCTTACTGAAATGAAATATCTGATGGAAGCCCTTAAGGAAATTAAAGTCCTACTTCAAGAATTCCCTGGTCTACTTAAAGCAGCAAGACTCGCCAAAACAAGCAATAACCCGGAAGAAAAAAAAATTGATCATCCTTAACGCCCTGATAGAGTAATTCCCAAGTTCCACCAACTCCTGCTTCATATCCCTCCACTCTGATTGGTCATCGCAGCTATCCAGCCTAATCCACACTTTTGCATCATCATCTTCAACCAGCTCCATAGATCCTCACCTCCCCTACACCTGCTCCTACAAAGTAGACTCCTTCTGATTGGTCGCCGCTTCACCCTCACCCCCAGACATGATTCTCCTGCAGTTTCTTCTCATTCTAGCTTCACTACTCCTGTGAACAACATCCAACAGGTCATCGAAGAGATCCACGCCAAATAGTGAACGCTAGGCCGCTAATTACTCACCATGATCGAGGATAAGCCCCTGCCGGGGCTAGGCGCCTCGTAACCCTACCATTCCAGCAAAGCCAGATGTCTCTCGCAGAGGACCACGTTTATATGGACTGTTAGGCCGCTAGAGACTCTCCATGAACGGGGAGCATATAAACTAACCTTACGGCAACGTGGTGATGTTTCGGAGTTCCGCGATGTGACAAAGTGGTCACGAGCACCTCCACATCAGAATTTGGAATAGATACTTTAATTTGTAAATTTAGGGTACATTAAAATTAATTGAACTAGTTTGGACGAGCGCAATGAAGCTCTAACGGCATAAAGATTGGTAATTAATTAATTAAAAAAATTCCCTGATAATAGTTTTGTTAATTAAAAATAATAGATTTATATTATTTATGGGCTATTGAGAACTTTTAATGGAATTACGTTGCACGTGCCTTTTCTATTGGGGTTTAATTAGATGGCTATTTTGCTTAGTTGGACTTGGAAAACATAAATTCCAGAATTTTAACGCGTGTAGCACATCGTAGCTATCTAAGGTCTAAACAGGTATAATTTTGAAATTTTAAACCCAAATTGGTAACAGAGTTAGTTTGTCCGCAGCTTTTTAACGGCTGGGAAGTTGATATAACAATTTTCAATCGCTGCTCTTGGTCTCTTTCGAGAGCTAGGCAATGCAGGATCGTATGCAGGCAGCTGGAGTAACTCGTTACGAATCTGGGGTAATTTGTCAAAGAAACGTTTTGACGTATTTTTAATAAATTCCGAAACAGGTTCAATTTGGAGGTCGTCATGAATAATTTTACCTCTGACGTACCAAGGTGCGTTTACTATTCGCCTCAGATGTTTATTTTGAAAAACTTGCAACTTCTTCCCATGTTAGTGGCTGATGTGGCCCACCAGATTTGGGAACCGTACATTATGGTTGGTCTTATGATGGCTTTGTAGAGCAGAAGCTTGAGCCTAATCGATAGCTTACTCCTAGGAGCGAAAAAGCTGGTGAGATTTTTGCTCGCTATAATTCCTTTTGTGAGGGCTGCTTTAACATGACTGTTAAAGCTTAATTTTGCGTCTAGTAACAACTCTAAGTATTTATATTCATTTACAAAGGGGACGGGCTGGCCAAAAATTTGGATAGGTACTAACTCGGGCATTTTCACCTTTCTAGAAAAGAGGAGGCACGCGCATTTAGTTGGGTTGACTTTTATCTTCCAGCCTTCGAGACAGCACTGTAAAACGGTCATGTACTGTTGAATGTTGTGAATGACTGTCTGTGGATTCCTATGCTGTGTAAGAATGGCGGTATCGTCTGCGAAAATCGCTAAGTGACAATTGCTAGCTCTTGGTAGATCGTTAACATAAATGTTAAAAAGAGTTGGGGAGAGTAAGCTTCCCTGTGCACAACCGCTCAGGATTGGTCTGGGTGAAGACCCAGACCCTAAAGTTACGAGAAGTTAGGTACGAGCGTAAAATTTCGACAAATTGCGCCGAAAATTCAAGTCGCATGATCTTGAATAGTAAGCCATCGTGCCAAATTTTATCAAAGGCTTTGGCTACGTCCAGAAAAAGTGCACCTGTGGTTGTAGACTTTTGAAAGCCTTCATGAATCAACTCTGTAACACGAACTAGTTGGTGGTTCGTCGACAAGTTTTTCCGAAATCCAAATTGTTCTGATATTAAAATATTTTTGTCGCTGAGAAATTGATTCAGGCGTTTCAAGAGCACAGATTCGTAAACTTTACTCAAGCTACTGAGTAGCGAGATGGGACGGAAATTTTGAGGTAAAGACAAATCACATTTTGTTTTTGGAATAGGGACAACCACAGCTGTTTTCCAACTATCGGGGGAAAAACAAAGTTCCATCATTCTATTAATAAGTAAGTTAAATATAAAATAAATTTAGGGGTTAAATTTTTAAGCAAGCGATTTGTAATTAGATCCAATCCTGGCGATTTGTTGGGCTTCAGGTTCTTAATAAAAATCAAGATTTCCGTCTGCGCAACCGGCTCAAGGTCGTTTACATGTGGTGCTGTCAGATAACTCCCCAGCTGATCGCTGACGTAATCGTTTAACGGGACGTGCTTTGTCCACAGGTCAGCGTGTGGCTCAAACTGGTTCTGTAGGCTATCTGCCAAGACTTCCGCCTTTTCAATGGGAGCGAGGGCAAGTTCCCCCGTTTCCCCCCGCAAGGGGGGATGGGAGTGAATGATTTTCGGAGATAAGAAGACCGGCGTCACAATGCCTGTGTATCTTCATTGAGTTCTTGTAATCTATCAACTTGCCTCTGCTCGAAGTGACCTACTTTTAACCCTTTTATCTCAGGCTGGAACTAACCTTACATTGATAGGAACCATACAAATATTTAAGCCCGCTGATTGGTTGGACTCATCCTACGTCATGAAATGTGATGTTTAAGGATTGGCGCAGTGTTTCTCTGGTCTTAGACATAAAAAACTCATACAGTTTCTTTTTCTCAATCTTTATGAAATGTCTCTATTTTTGGAGACAAATCTTCCGGCCATTTTATAATGAAGTGGAATCATTTACTCCAAACCAAATCTTTTGATGCAGTGATGTGAAAATTTTTGAAGAATGCTACAAATGGATAGCGAAATTCGGAAAATTGACGAACACGAATTGGAATTCGTGTTCGTCAATTCAAACAAGAGATTGTGAACAAAAAATTCCTCTGCATTAATTAAAATATGTTTCTTTGTATCATTTATTTTATTCACTGGTAAACATTTATAATTAACCGTCTTTTGGAAACGAATTAAAATTACATCATGGCGCCCTCTATTATGAAAATTAGCGAACTCGATTTTTTTTTTTTTTGCGTGAATTAAAAAAAACACATTTAAATTTTTTAAAAATTGAATAGCCCTCTGTTATAAGCTTCAAATTCTGCTGCTTTCTATCTGCTCTATATTCTTGAGCTATATCTGTAAAAAACACTACAGAATTTATAATATTTGCCCCAAATTAACGTTTATGTAGCAATTTTGGTTTCTAAAAAAATTCCTTGTAAAAAGTTTATTTCAGAAAGAAAAAAAAACAAGAATTCCTTTAAAAATCCTTGAAATTTTTCCGAATGAAAATAAAAAATTTTGGTAAATGAAAGATGGCTTCCCTTTCAACTTCCGTATTTGAGAAAAAGGAATGGCCTAAAAAAATTGGCACCAGATTTTTTTCAATTGAAAATAAGATAAGTTTTTAAATGCTTAATTTCCCTAAAAATAAATTTTGGAAAAATTATACAAATTATTTTAAATCTTCCATGAAGAAATATTCGTTGTTAGAAGAATGGGAATTTATTATTATATTATTTTATCTCTTAAAAATTCTAAATTTTTCACATCGCTGCGAACAGTAATTACATTCCGTGCATATGATTCAACTTCACTACAAAATGAAGTTGGAAATTTAGTCTCCGAAAACACAGACATTTGAAAAAGAATTAAAAAATAATATGTATTAAGTAGTTATGTCAAAAAAAAGAACAAAGGATCGCTATTAGTACACAGATATATCAGTTGACATCACAGGTCCTGACGTAGGATGAGTCCAACCAATCAGCAGGCTTAAATTTTTGTAAGGTTCCTATCAATGTAAGGTTAGTTTATATGCGAACGGGGAGAAGCCCCTTCCGGGGCTAGGCTCCCCGTCAACCCAACCACTTTGTCGGAGACAATCGTTGAAGGCTTTGGTGTAGCACAGTGAACCAACGACGAATTGGTTGGATCAGCGGAAGTGTTGAGTGGAACTCAAGCTATTGAGCTGGGAGCCGATTTCTGGTGTATATTATAGATGCAGCGTCGAGTCATGTTGTAGTAAGTCGGTATTTGGATACAGCTAAAACGAGGAGAGGCAGCAAAGAATTCCATTGTGTGCTGTGATTGTTGTTAGCTACTTGTAGGCTGCTGTATATTGATTGTATCGGTTGTGTTTTGTCGCCCGTGCATTCATAGTTTCGTGTTAATAAACAGTGTCATTTGCTACTGAGGTCTGCTCACACCATATACCGACTAGAGCGAACCCGTAGGTGGATGAAATTCCGTAACTATTTGTTTTATGTATACTATGAATGTATATTAATAAATTATAGCTACCAGCCTATCTGAATCGCATCAAAGAGTAGATATTACCTTCGGGGTGATAGTTTTACTATTCCTCATTACTTACTTTATCAAAATGATTTTGGAAATATAGGCACGCATAGTTTCTGGGTTAAAGGAAATTTTTCTGCGCTTAATAAGTGTTTTAATTTCAACCAGAACTATTAGAACTATTGGAAACTATTAGCAAAAATTACTTAGGAAAAAATCCCGCATTATGAAATGTAATTGGCAATCTTAAATTCTAATTATTATTTTTTTTTTTTCTTTCACGAGACTGCATTCTTCTCTCTTTCTTCCAGTTCCAGCAAAGTTCGGAGCACGCCCTCTTCTCCAACTCGGTGGTGGATGTGTTCACTCAACTGACGCAATGCTTCGACGTCATCAGCAAGCTCGAATGCCCGGATCCTGATCTCGTCAAGCGATACATGAAGAGATTCGCCAAGGTGTTTAACGAGGCTTTGATTCTTTAATATATTTTTTTGTTTAAGTTTTTTTTCTTAAGAAAACAGTTAAGATATATTATCATAAACTTTTTATCTTCGCTCATACCTAAGGCATTGGAAGCATGTCTGTATAGCTAAAACAAATGCTTCCCTTTTCCATTTTTAAAAGGTTTTTATGTGGAAGAGTGAAGTAAAAATAAAATAAAATAATTATATATAAAATGTTTCTATCACGTAATAATAAAATTATATGTAATTTAGCAGCCAATCAATGCAGCTAAATTGTTCCACTGACTGATTATACTATTTTAAATAATAAAGGGATTTTAAAGGCTGCTTTAAAAAAATTAATAAAACAGAAAAAAAACCTCTTTTTGCTTCTAAAGCTGGTATGATGAAAAACTTAATCAGTGGCAACCGCAACTGAACTTTTTTTTCTTCTTATTTTCACGACGAAGAAAAAGTTCCTTGTCTACAAAATGGAACTTCTATTATATAGAGGGGGAGAGGAATAACATATTTTAATCTTTCTCCCATTGCCAAATCATTTTTAATAATTTACGCTTCTAAATATAATTGACGCTTGATTTTATGAAAACTATCATGACTTCATTATAAAAATAAACTATTTTCTTACAATTAGTTTACATTTTGCACTTGTAGCACAAATGTGATCAAACCACTAAAGTGATTGAATTTTGATTTTTAAAATCTTCAACAAAGTAACTTCAAATTAAAGAGAGATTGGCTAGGAAACGTAGAGTGGATTAGATTAAAATAAAAAAAAAGCCTTCTTTTCTAACATTTTTTCAAACGAAATTTAATGCACTTTCTGAAAATAGTTACGCATCAAGTGCATTAAATTAATAAAAAAAATCCTTTAAGAAACTAGACAATGAAATTTGCTTATATTATGGATAAAAACTTTTTTATCAAAATTTATTTTGTTTATCTTATCGCCACATGATTGTTTGATGAATGAACATTTTTTTTTCGTCTGTATGTGTGTTTCGATATAGTAAAAACTTTTTTTTTACAGACGATAGTAAAAGTCCTGACCGCTTACGCTGACATTGTTAAAAAGGAATTTCCGAATTTTATCAGCCAAGAAAAAACAGTAAGTACTCCGTGAGTTTACTTCTGATCTATAATATAATGAAATATAATGAAAGAACTCCATCCGGATTGGAGACGTTATAAATGTTCTTGTTATTTCGAATGACCGCGAACAGATGGCATTTATTTTTATATTTCTTCTTTTTTGTAATATCAGTTATATTTAGCTCTATCTTCATTTTTAAAACTTTGTACAGATAAATATAATATGTACTTAAATCAAAATAATTAGATAGTAATATATTGTGATCAGATCACAAGGTTATTTCCATAATTAATTATTTATCATTTTTATATTTTTAGTTTATTAATTATTTTTTATGATTTTTTTTTGTTTCGTTTAGCTATAGTCCCGCTTTAAAGCAACATTAAGGATATTTTGGGACGAAATTCGTAACTTTTAAATGTGGTCAGATGTCGAGTACGACACCTGAGATGGCACTCCCTCTTTTAATTTTCACACCAATAGGAGTGCATTTGGGCCTTATGGATTTAACGTTCACCTAACCTGCTTACGCTACAGTTTTTTCGGGGAATCGGATCTTGAACCTGAAGCCCCCGGTTCCATAAGCCGAGATCTTACAACTGTGGACTTATATAATCTGCTTGTGGGCCTATAAAAGACCCCTATCCTGCTTTATATGCAATGTTTAATGCATTTGTTGAAGATTTATGCTTTTAAGTAGGAACGAGCAATTTTTATTGCAATATATCTAATCAATTTAAATTATGAGATGCAAAGTATTGCTTTAATGATATTTTATTCTTTTTAAAAGGAATTTATTCATCTTTGATCTTTTTAATTCAACAATTCAAACACTGCATTTAAAATTTTATCTTTAATTGCATAAAATAATATAATCAATTATAAACCTCTCAAGGCACTTTGAATATCGGAAACCTTTGGGTATCTAGCATCAGAAAGAAATATTTATCTGCTTATTTAGTTTCCTGGCTGTCATTGAAACATTAAGGTTTTAATTAAATTGTTAAATATTCTATTCGTTTTCTATTTAATTCACATTCCATTACATTCTAAGAATTTATGTAATCTAAACTGTACCGATATTTTTTGAATGTCATTCTACTTAAAATATTTGTCGTTAATTTTTTTCAACTTTTTTCATAACCATCAAGAAATTTTTTGTAAAAATCTTAACAGATTATGAGACTCAAATCTTTTTCGAATTATTATCACTCGTGAATGTTAAAAGCATTCTTGAAAAGCTTTTGCATACTCTTTCGCTTGATAATAGACAAAAAAAATTATCATTACCTTTTTACACCCTTTTTCTAAATTTTCTGAAATATATGTGTGTGCCATATTAATGGAGTCCGCGTTATCTGTTATAATCATTCACAGTCTCCTGAGATATTACAAGATGTAATCAAATTTTATTTGCTATAGATGTTCAGTTCTGTAAATAGTTTCGAAGACTTCTGTTGTTGTTGTTGTTGTTACTTATGGCACTTGACATGGACAGCCCGCTGATACATCAGCAGATTTTAAGCCGGAGATATACGTCTCTTGTTTTACAAGTAGCGCCACCTAGGGTCAAGAGTACGATTTAGCTATACACAAGCCACAACCCTTTTTAGGGGGCGGACTTCATTCATGCAAATTCATTCCTTCGTCTCAGATCGTAATTTAGACCTGGAACAGAGAACGATCACCTCTGACCCAGTACCCCCAGTGATATTACTCTCGGCATGGAGGACTTAGCGACCACGAACAGATTTAACGAGCGCCAGAAAAAGTACTAGTAAAGGAAATTATTAAACATTTTGTTGGAATAAGACTGCATTAATTTATTCCGTCCGTCCGTCCGAATAGCACTGTCAATGATTTAATAAGTAAAATGATCAAATTTTTATGTAAATACTTCAGAAAAAATTCGTCCCATTCCATTTAGTAATTTGTTTCATTTTTGAATTTGCATGGAATCAAATTTACGTCAAGGACTAGTTTCAACAAACTGTAGGAATGGAAGGTGTAATTTTATCATTTTCCTATTGCAGGCTTGTATATTGATGAACAACATCCAACAACTGCGAGTTCAGTTAGAGAAGATGTTCGAATCGATGGGCGGAGAAAAAGTAAATTCCAAATATGTTTATTCTTTACGATTTTTGATTTCCTTTTATTTTTGAACAATTCCTGATAGTGTCTATCCCATTTAGCTGGATGAAGAGGCAGCTGGAATTTTGAATGAGCTGCAGCAGCAGCTCAACACTGTACTGGATGACTTGAGTGTCGTCTTTTCCAAGAGGTAATTTATAATTATTTCATCAACCTCACTTTTCAGTATTTAAAGTTTTTGACTATTCTGATAAGTTCTAAATTCAACTAGTTTATGGCTGCACAATGGAATTATTTATTAGGCCATATCATTTTAGCATTTTCAAAGTTTAAAGATACATGACTTATTGAATTTGAAATCATGCATTAAAATGCTTTAATAAATAACCGTAAAATAATTTTTAAAGTGGCTAGACTGTTCGAAAAATCCGGAGTCTCTTATACAAATTCTTCGTTGACCGCATTCCTGTGAGGAGTCTATCTAAGACTTCTGTGTGGAATTTATCTAAGACTTCTAGATTGCTGCTATAGTCTAGGAATGTAAGGGAGAATACTAAAAGGATTTTTCCATTTCTCTTTAATTCTATTTAGATTATAAAAACTTTTATAAAATTATTTTGTTTTGTTTTGTAAGTTTCGGTTTTGTTTCGTTTTATGCAAACTTTTTCTGAAATCTTTTTACTTTAAAGTTGTTCTTTTATTTTTGTGATACAAATGAATTTCTAAAACCTTAATTTCTTGGGATTTCGGGTCACGAGAGATCGATATTTTGACGAATTGTCAGACCTCTCACATAAAAAAATTCCTGGTTTGAATCCCTGCCTGAGGGTAACCCTTAAAAAAGTCATCAGTCATTGTATTATTTATTTATTTCGCCTTTTGATTTCGAGTTTTACTGAACCCTTTTTGCTAATTTAGTACTAAAATGGTAAGTCAGAATTTGTAATTTGCAAATGACTTATCACTGACTTTAATCACAGATCTATTTCCTGATGCTGTAACCTAGAATGTAAAATTCTAATCAGTAAATTACTAATCACCGATTTTAATCGCTGGCCCTTTTTATGTTGCTGTTATCTAGAATATAAACTTTTAATCAGTAAAATATTAATCAACAATTTTAATCACGGGATTTTTTTATAAGGCTGATACCTAGAACGTAGAGAGAAATTAGAATACCATTCACATTTAATTCTAATAGGCAATTTTTTCTGCTTTCTCTAATCTGCAGCCTTGAAAGCATTGTGATCAAATTATCGTCATCCCGCATGACTCATAATCTAGGATGATTGTCTATAATGACAAGAAACTTTTTTGAGTCATAAAAAATAATTCCACCATAAATTCTCAAGAGTCAATGTATGTCATTCCACTCTTTCCCTTTTGGCAAAAAAGTAATTAATGTGATGCTTTATGCAACACCCACCATTTATTCCGCACTGAAAAATAAACGGTCGTTCCATTTTGATACCTTGCTTGCAGTTTACTTCTTAATGGTATTCGGTGTTTAAAAATACAAGATGATTCATAAATAAGTATACACTTTCTAAATTCTGTAAAACAGTAACAGTCAAAGACAAGAACCACCTTCGTGGATCTTAAGATAGTTATACTCATAAAGTTAGTATCTGATTCTTGACAGAAGTGACATAGGAAGTTGTGGCGCTCGTTTCATAAGCCAGATAACTTCTACGATACCGAAGCCGACTTTTGTATTATGGTCATGTTACAGGCCCTAGCGTCGCAAGTTCGTATCGTGACCTTCAATCGGTACAAAGTAGTATGTGTGACATGTGACTAGTCAGTCGAAAGGACAGCGTCTGCAGTGGAGAAGACTTTTTGTGTTCTTCGATTTAGAAAAAAGGTCTCCACAACCGTTGTGCAATGACAATTTAGAAAGGAAATTTCAATTAGAAAATGTAACTTCTACTTGTATGAAAAATTTAAAACTACGGGCTGTTTGTGCAAAGGTATAGGTCCAGGACGACTGGAAATCGCCATTCAACGAAACCCGGAAAAATCAGCACAGGGGGATAAGCCGTGAAGTGCCGGGTTCTCAGTCCACTTTCTAGAGAATTTGGAGAAAGGAGCTGAAAATGATTTCAAATGCAGACGTTGAAAAATCTGAAGGGCTTGGACTAACAAAAGCGTTTTGAATTTTGTGGCAATGTGTAGCCTCATTTTAAAAATGATTATTTTGCCGAGCACTCAGTTTTTCATTAATAGTGCAACGTTTCATGTCAGTGGGAAATTGCACAAGTATAAAGTTTCCTATTGAGGAAAAGAAAAAAATAAATTCACAGTGCAACGCATGCGAGATTCCTCTAAAGTAAATTTGTTCTGTGGCGTGTCCAAAAAAAAAACATACACATAAGAAAATTTGCGGCTATCTCTAACAAAACTTAAAATAACTCCCATACAATTCTGTTATATTATCTCACATTATTCTTGATTTATAGTATATTGAAACGTCATATGTTTTTATAAATCATCTTGTACTTTGACATCTGCTGGTATCAATTTCAAAGACATATACATGGAAATTAATAGGGTTCTTAAATTATCCAATGCATGCATTAAAAACTATCGAAAGATAATGAAGCCCTGTTTGGCAAGTTCCTTAAAATCAAAGAAGTGTTAAATTATAGTAACTTTGTTCTTCTATTATATCAACATTATAAGAGTTGCCTTTTACTGTTTAGATAAAAATAAAATGCTGTATTTTTTCCTTTTGTTGAAAAAAAATTTATTCACTTTCTATAAGTAACCGATCATAAAAAGCTGCTGTTGACTTCACTGTTGTGTGCCCCCCTTTTTTCAGTCTGGAAGGCACCATCCGGCAGAGTATGCAGGAGCTGAGTGCATTGTTGTCGGCTGTGAAGGGCACAGGTCAAGTGTCCATGACGCAGGTGTCGCAGCGCAATGAGGTGATGGCCGAAGCAGACCACGTGTTGCACCCTCTAATGGACATTCTGGACGGGAAACTGTCGATGTTCTATCAGGTTTGCGAACGCACAGTGCTGAAGCGCCTGCTCAAGGTGAGTTCTCTCTTCCAACATTTTTGCAGATGCTCCATCATCTATCTGTATATGTTGTTGCAAAATAAAAAATAAAATATTACCCTCATCACTGTCGGGTCCAGTCTGACTGCCACTGTGTTGAAGCATCGCTTTCATGTTCATGTTCAGTTACGATTATTATCAAAACCATAACAGCAAAAACTTTCATATTCAATTATAGGAAATTATGACAAACTTATAACCATTTCTGAGATTTCTAAACAATAAAAGGAATCCTTATTCTCGCATATGTGTAATAATGAAAAAAATTATTCTTCACAAGGATAAGGATTAATTTGTCGAGATAACTGGCGGGAATTATTTGGATGAAATCACGGTTCAATAACCCGAGTTCACCAAAATAGTGGAGGTGTAGACTTCTCCGTTTCACTATTCTTTTATCATATCAAATCATTCAGAGTGGACTGAGAAAAAATAGTGGATAAAAAGTGGAAACTGACAAAAGGTATATGTTCCCTGACGTAAATAAGCAACGTGTCAGCGTAAATTCATTCAGTTCTATGCTCATTATTAATGAATTGTAGAGAACGGAAACTGATTCAAAATCAGTCAATGAAAATGACTAATTCTTAAAATTTCTGACAATGGCGGTTCGTCAGATGAAAAGAAAATAGATTTGCATTTCTTTTTATTTCTCAAAACAATGGAATTGACTTACAGTTTGTTTTTGTTTTTTAATTTAGAATATCAAGATTTTAACAGGTATTATCAAAATAGAGTGTTAAAAAAATTCACCGCCCTACTTTTTTGATGTTCTATTTCTAACAAAAGAAAATCAAGAACATTAAACTAAATTTAATTCTGTTTGAATAATCTGGAATAATTAAGTCATAAAGCGGTGAATAAAAGAAAACAATAGAAAAAATAAAAATAAATATAAAGAGCAAATTTAGCCACGAATATGAGAGAGTAGTTGGCTCAGTTTCAAATCTGAGTTGTAAAAAGTTTTGCCGAATCACTGTTAAATTAAATAGAAGAAATAATTTTTACTTTTTAGTTGTCACTTAATAATCGTGGGGCAGGAGACTTTGAATTTTCACGAGCAAAGTGTGACTCTGCTCCATGTTTGAGCATCTCACAATCAGTGATTCATTTTCTGCCTTCCTTCACTCTAATTTTGATTAATTTAATTCGATTGGTTTTGTTTTTTATTTTCGTTGTTTATCAAACGTTTAGAGCAAAAGTAAACCTCAATAACATTAAAATCGAAAAGACGCATTCATTTTAAAAATAATAATACAAATTATTGCAAACTTAATAGAAGAGCCACTAATAGTTTTTAGAATTATTATGTATTTGATAATTCGCAATCATTTTATTTATTTAAAACTAGCCGCCTTTGGCGACCAGTCGGTTCACCAATATTAATGCCAACTAAAGGGTTAAATCAATTTTTTTTATATATAACTTGGTCTCATAATAAGTTTTTCAGCAAAATATTTTCAAGCTTCGAATTTCGATAATCATGTAATCCACTTATACTATTATATAGGCCTTAAGCAGTTCTATTTTTGAACTCAGCATCTCTCTCTGATTTTCTATCAGTGCACGTAAAATTCAGTTTTAAATTAAAGTGGAAATGATTGAAGTGCACTTCATATAAAGAAATTTTTACTCAATTCAAGCATGCCTTTAAATAAAACTAAGAACTGAAAGCATAATAGTCCGACATTGAAGTTTTATGTTCAATACAGAAATTGAAACATTATAATTTTTTTTATAATTTATAAGATCTCAAGGAATTATTCAGCAAAAATTTCACAGGTTAATTGAAACCTTCAGTTTTAAATTTTATTTTTAGATGTATATCAATGCTCTCAAAGCAACATTCTTTTTGTTTATAAACATATATAAAAATTATGGTTTAAATTCCTTTGGTCTTATAGATTCATATTTGTAAAATATTCTTAATATTTTAAATTCTAATTAAATAAATAAGCATTTCTTCAAATCTGGTTGATTTATTCAGTTTTGAATATTACAAGTTTAGAACAATCATCATTTTCATACTCTAGGCCAATTATTCTAGAGTAACTCTGATTGGCTTCTTTGATATCTTGATAAAGTGATCAAAAATCGCCAGTTTTTATCGAATATTTATATTGAAATTTTCATAGATCGATCAGCTTTGATGATTGATTTAGTTCAATCGAGTACCACTTTTTTTTATTTTAAGGACTTATTGTCTCAAGAATATTTTGTTAAATATGATTCACAGAGTAGATGATGGACGTAAAAATTTAATTCATCGGCATTTTCCCCCTCAGTCTACTATTTGTTTATTTCAATTAGACCATTTATTACGAGATTTATGTCTCTCCCAAAAAAATTAAGAAATTAGATGTTGGGCTCCGATTACAGAAGATACCTTGTAGATGTTAAGCCGTACTTGCCTTAAATAAAACTGTTTAATTGGATTAGTAATATATGTATAGTAAAATATCATAGAAAACGTTTCATTTATTTTCCAAAAATATAATGTTTCATATTTGTTTCATTTTATGCAGACACGTGCCGAAAATGACATTTTTATATGTTTAATTTGGAATGATAGTTAATTTATTTTTTCTCATTTGAGAACGTGATATTGTTTTGGTTAGAAAGTTTTGATGTCTCCGAAATATGCGGATAAAAATAGTTTTTTATGGTTTTACAAATTTTGCATTGTTAATTATTAAGTATGCTTGTTTGAAAGAAGATGCGTTTTCAAATAGCTGACCTACTTTTACCAGTATAGCTTTAATATTACGTATGCTTCGTTGAAAGCAGTTGCGTTTTTATTTCGCATGATTCATTAAAATGCGGAGATAAATTACAATCACGAAGGCAAATTCTTTGATTTGCACAAAATATCTTCTTCACAAAAGTAAAAGTAACAATTCAAAACATGCCTTACTGTCATAAAAATTGAAAAAACAACACGAATTCAAAAAATATTTTATTTCTACTTAATATCAATTGCTTTTTATTCGTCGTTTCTTTGAAATGACGTCATTTTTAAAGTTCGTTTAAGATTTCTCGCTTTTAAATAATTAACCTCGCTCTCAGAAGATTATCGTTTGGTGCTTTTCTAAAATTCTTTTTCAGTTTTAACTGTCGCACTTTTGTAATATATTTTTACTTTGTATTTTTATTTACTTTAATTCTTTAAGTGAATTAATAATTTTGATATTGCAAACGATCAAGAAAAATTTTCACTTGCATTTATTGTTTTAAAAATATCGCATTTCCTATTTATTTCATTTCATATAATCACGTGATGAAAATTATATTTTTCTGTTTTATTTTTGGTAGTAATTAACTTTTTTAAAAATAAGAACTTCTGAAATTGTGATGGCAACATTTTATTAAAAGCTAATTTTTTTTGAGATCCTCGAGAAGATAAAATTTTATTTTTATTTTATTTTTGCGAAATAAATTGTTGAAAAAAACGATTAAATTACATGTTTAAAAATTCATTAAAAATACAGTTTTAATTCGTAGGTCAAAACGTTGGTATCATTGAAAAGCTAATTTTTTGCGCTTTAACTTGATGCAAGAATCAATTTTGTGCTGTAATATTTTCAGAAGTTATATAAAAAAACGTTAAAATTTAGCCTTTTTTTAATTAATTAAAATTTTAATTAAAAATTCAAAAAAAAAGGGCTCCGAGGTGCACATTCCCGGCACCCAAAGTATACATATACCAAATATGGTAGCTGTAGATCGAACGGTCTGGTCTGTACAGCGCCAACAGACACACACACACACACACATCCTGCTTTATTATAAGTAAAGATAAAGATTAATAGATTTTCTTAAGTAATTACAAATTGTGCATTAGTAAACTCTTTTTTAATCACTAATTTATTGATTCATTTATTGTATCTATACTTATGCATGCTTATAACTACATTTATATAGGTTTTCCTTTTTTTTAACAGGAACTATGGAAGATTGTGATAACTACCATGGAAAAAATTGTTGTGTTACCTCCCATATCTGAAAAGAATGTGAGTGCCTATGTCATTTTTTTACAAAATAAACGTATTCTGGTATGCGTTCAGAGGAGAGTCAGACCATAAGACGTTTTGCTAGTAATAGTAGAAATACAACGACATACTGTATGTTTCAAGAAGCCAAGACAAGCACTTTTCGACGCTTTGCTAAGGGATGCGCGTACAAAAATAATAATAAAAATCTAATCAGAATAAAATAATAAAATCTAATCAGAAAATAATTTGAACATCCTCTAATGCAAAAGCAAACATCACCTCTTTTCATCTCTCTTCTCACCCCTTTTTGATGAAATAAGGACCCCCTGACGCATTTGTAAAAGAGGGGAGGGTTCCAAAACCGTTAATAAACAATAGTAATATGTGTGTTGGGGGATATGGTGTATTAATCTCCCAGGTGGTCTGGAAATAAAATATTATGTTTTAGTGCCTCTTTGGGAAATAAATCGGAAGGAGGCAGCGATAATGTAATATCAAGTCTCCTGCTTATCAAGTTTATATTGCTGCATAAATACCAAGAACCGAACGTAATGCATTTTTATCTGCCCGCTTCCTCTGGCACTCGAACGTATCCTAGAATGGTTTTTAGGCGACTTATTTGCTTTTACGCGCTCTGTGCTTTGCTTTTTCTCTCTGGCGAGTAACCACTGTCTCTTCTCTTGCAGGTGATACTCCCAAACCTTCCTAATGCCAAAATAGAAGATATGGGTCGCCTGTTGAGGAACCACGTGACAGCAACCACGAAGCTGCCTTCAGCCCTCGGCGTTATGGTACGATCTGCTGCTTACTTAGCCGCTTTTTATTCTTTCGGGAAAGTGTTGCCAGCAAGTCCCCCCTCCGATTTATCAATTGTATGAGGAATATCAGTTTCTCTCTTGCAACACTTTTTTGCTTTAATGTATTGTTTTGGTTTCAAGTTTTCCATTTCTTTTCTCCTAATTTTCTTTTAAATCAAATTATTGTGAGGTGAACGAGAACTGTAAACGTTGCCATGGTCCATTCGCTTCGCTCTTTGCGCATCCTCACTTACATCTTTGTGTCTGCTATTAAAACTAAAATGTTATATTAGCTAATTTGTAACTATTTAATTGAAAAATTTTGGGGAACTTATCATAGAACTTGAAAATGTAGTAAAATAAACAAAAACAAACATTTTTTAAGAGTGGGTACATGTGATGTGTGAAAGGCATGTGCACGAAATTTAAATTGTTTCCACTCGTAGTTGCTGCCAACTTTTTTTTTACGGAGAAGTTTGCAGCATGAACATTGCACCAACCAGAGGAAGAAAAAAAGTCACTCCTAGGAATTAGCTTTTGCTTTCTTTTGCTTCTCTGCTTTATTGGGTCCAATGCTAGAGATAACTGCAGCAGCATCTCTTAGATTCCCTTTTGACCTAGAATAAGGAACTGGTCTTTGAAATTTATTTACAAACTTAATTGTGCTCATATTTTAATTCATACTCAAATGCGTTTGTCTTTTGTTTGTAAACTCTTTTAAATAACTGCATTTTACTTCATTTATTTTATAACAATAGAATGACATTTAAAATTGAACATACTTCTTTGTATTTCCTTTTCGTTTTTTTTATATTAAAAGTTTGTCTTTATTAAATAAAATTAACCAAAATTTTAAATTACACCAATAAACGTTCTTGTTTAGAATTAATGGAATTTAATGGTATTTTTTTAAAAGTTAAAACTCTATATTACTTTGAAACGGAATATTGAATTGGCTATTACTTGAATTTTTTTTCAAGAAATAAAAGTGGTGCATCAAAATTCTTCGATCCTAAGAATACAATTCGTTCTATCAGAAATTCTTTTATTTTACACGAATTTTAAGGACATTTCCATTTGAAGTGAGCATCTGATTCTCCAATTTTCGAATCTATGAAATTGTAATGCATCGTTGTAGGTGGAGAAAAACCTGACGCCAAAGCAGTGCGCCGTGCTGGACATGGCCTTGGACACTATCAAGCAGTACTTCCATGCGAATGGAAACGGCCTGAAGAAGAATTTCTTGGATAAAAGCGCCGAGTTGCAGAGTTTGCGGTACGCCCTCTCCCTCTACACGCAGACCACCGACACGCTCATCAAGACTTTCGTCACGACGCAGCTCAAGCAGGGTAAGGCGAATTAGTACGAAGTAGAAAAAAGAAATGGTTAAATAGCAACTGAGGTTTCTTACCTCCTCGTCTTCATAAAACGAGTGATTCTAGAATTTTGTTTAGAGTGTTACGCTATAATTGAAATATTTTGTTTAGAGCTCATACCATAACTCAAAAACTATACAAGCTCGAAGGACAAAATTGATCACTGCACCACAACTGCAGATTTTTCTCAAATGTCGGATGAAATCCATCGGTTTGTTTGCGCATGACTGCGATTCCTAAAAACGCATGGAGATAAATTGACGATGTTCGAACAAATAGTGGATTTCATCATCAAAATTCCAGATTCATGTCCAATTTTGAACCAAATCTATCAAATGACTGAATGCTTGTCCGCCTGTATATCAGCCAATTTTTGCACGTGGTTTCTTTAAAAATGTGAGCCTGTATGGCATTTAATGGGCAAAATTTGATATATTGTATTTTTATTATACTTCTAGATTTGTATATAAAATTTGACTCTTTTCTTTTAAAGTAACAAATCCAAGTAGCGTACTCTTTCTTCATTATTCTACGACGCACAAAAGGGCCCTTTATTGTCAAAGAATACGAATACGGTCAAAGGGTGTTAATATATAGATGCCTCTTTTTGAAATAAACTATGGCGAGAGGAAGAAGAAATAATAACACTCTCCCACTGTTGCTTACCATAAATTTCCTTGCCACTTGTAGAGAAAGAAATAATCGTATACTGAGGCGACGCCTCGCCCTCATTGCATCGTGGAGATGCATGATATCATTGATTCATTTATCTTTACCCCTTGACTGTCGGGTCACTCACATTCGCGTGACAGCAAATCCAGAATTTGTCGTGAGTAGAACAACTTATGTTTAGTTTATATTTCCTTGCTTTAGCACGTTTCTCAGTGAATCGCCTGTGATTCATACATATCATTTAATTAGATATTTTCTTCTCTACCACAATTAGAAGAGACCAAATGAGTAAGCATCTTATTAGATAGTTGCTCGAATCATGGCAGAGAATGTGTTAGAAGTCCCTGATTTTTGTTACTTGAGTATCTCATCAGAATTAGAAAATATTTGAGGGGTGCCTAGTGGTGTGCGGAAGAATACTCAATTCACTAACCGAGGCTAAAATTTATCGTGCTCCGAAACTTATATTTGTTGATTTACAGACTTAGTCATGAATTCCAACAGTCAAAAACTTTTTCCACGCATTAAAAAATCGAATTATGGAAAATATTTCACAATTGATGGGATTTTCTAGTTCAGCTTTTATTTTCATTTGAATGGGCTTTCGAGTTAGCTGCACAGCAACCTATAAAATTCACTTGTCGTTAAAATTTAAAACTAACAAGGAAAGCGCAAAATCTTCCGCGCACAGTACCGCATTGTAATGGCATTTCGATCCCGGCTTCTCCTCATTCATGAGCATCCGTATATTATTTTCACAATTATCCTCATATCTCTAATAGCTTTCTTTTTATTTCGAATCTATACAAATATCTTTCAAGCATTTTTTTAAATTTTCATCCCTGTATGGTGCAGTAGTTACCTATTACCTTTGTGAAATATGTTTTCGATTATCAATACCGAATCCTAAGAGGTTTTTATCTTCCATTTTCAGATGCTCCAACGGCAGAGGAAGGCAGCGTGGGGGAGGTTTCCATCCAAGTAGATCTCTTCACGCACCCAGGCACGGGAGAGCACAAAATCACCGTCAAAGGTAGCTCTCTATTTGTGCTGTTCTCAGTACTATTAGTGAAGTAATGTCGGCGATTCTGATTGCGGCATCTGACTCTTCCTCTTTTCGCAGTGGTGGCAGCCAACGACCTGAAGTGGCCCAGCACCAGTATGTTCCGCCCATTCGTAGAAGTCAACCTTATCGGCCCGCATCTGTCCGACAAGAGGAGAAAACATGCCACCAAATCTAAGAACAACAACTGGTCGCCAAAATACAACGAGACTTTTCATTTGTAAGTCCAGCCAGCTTTTCATCGCCTGTTCTTTAAGCACTGTCACATTAGTTATGCGTATATTTTATTTTTATGCACCTTTATATCGTTTATGTCGGTTCAAGTTCATAAAGATAAATTCTGTAATCCCTTTTTTCCCTTCCTTTCTTATTTATAAGGCTATTTCTTATTAAGGTTTCGAAATTTCAATCAGTTTTTTATATTTTTATTATTTTGATGGATACACATTTTATGTATAGTAAATTAATGTAATTGAATTAGGCATGGAATGGACGGAAATTCACTTAAAAGCTCATTGGTAATTTATAGAAATTAATTTCGAAATGGAAATTTTGGAGATCAAAATTGAAGACATAATAAAAATAACAAAAGATTTAAAGATGAGCTTTCATTTGTGGGTTAAAAGAAACAAACATATTTCTTTAAATAAAAAGATCCTGAGATCTTGAGCACTGAAAACAATGTGAAAAAAATAAGCCGTAATAAATATGGAACAAATTTCTGATCTTTCAGTAAAATAAAAACATATTATAACCGTGATTTAAATTTCTGGCTGCTTCCGCGTCATACTTTTGCACTTTCTTATTGATTACGTTTATAACAAAAATTTTAAGAAAATGCGAACAGCTAATTACAATAAACATTACATTAAAAAAATATGCCAAATGAACCTTGGACTTCCAGGTATTGCCATAATAGGCTTAGAAGTAATTGAAAAAAAAAACTGTAAAATGGTGAATTTAAAATGAAATTTTAATTATTTGAGATTTTGAAATACACTATCTTAGTGAGAATCACATACATTGTTATTAACAACGTTTCGTTGCTACAGGATTCGAATTCTGCGACCATTTTTAATTAATGGTGCATTTGTGATGGAATGCATTTTCATACCTTAGATTAATTATGTGTTAAAAACTATTGTGTTTGCGATTCTACAGCACAGAGAAACTGTTACCACTTCACGAGCATTTTCGTAAGCCCAATGCACGCAGTTTACATCCCACTTAAGAATTCTTACATAATTTTCACAGCGAGCAATATTGGATTTGATTGAAGAAAGGCGGCACACTATTGCTTCTCCCCAATTGTAATTCCCAGACGATCTGGAATGGATAAGGAAGAATGCTTAGAGCAGAACGTAGAAGCTTGAGGACGATCTATTTCGGTTATCAAAATTGTGATTCGTTATAATGGTGTGTATTGGACCTGCAGTAATTATATTAAGCATTAAACTGGAACATGTGCTCTTTCTGATTGGGGTCTATCAAATATATTTCAAATATTTTTTTTAATTAAACAGTGTATAGTTTTTATGGAACAAGAGACTGTCTTATAAGTAAAAACATTTTAGTAAATGATTTTTTTACAGTATGGAGCATATATAATCGCATCGTTACAGCTTCAAATTTAGAATGAAACCTCAAATGACAAGTTATATATATATATATATACTAGCATTCCCGCACCCGGCATTGCTCGGGTAATGGAATTACCGGAGGATAACAGTGCTCCGTGCACTTAGTTACGAAAATCCCTTATAATAATTACTTGTTACCTATAATTTTTTCTAATTTTGGGAGGGTCTCTGGGCCCCTGGACTTCTTATATATATATATATACCCTTGTCCTTAACTGGTCCTTAACGATCCTTTTAAAGTATTGATTTTCTTTATAAACGCAAGCCATACACAATTTATTGTTATACCTATGTTTAAGCAAGAACTTTTTTGTATACAGCATTTTCGGGGGGGGGGGAGTTCTGGTGCTAAAATTATTAAGCTGCTAGATGAACTGAATCTGGAGAAAGCTACATAAAATTGGTTGAGTGAAAACAGTCTCCACTTACATCGATCCCTGCTACTTTTAATTTCTGTCCTTGTGACTTATTAACGGTTATTGCAAAGCAAACTTTTACAGGAAACTGCACTCTTCTAAATTCAAAAGGATAGTCCGACGGAATTAGTGGAACGCGGGGTATTATAGCCAACACTCCTCGAGCACATCCAGTAATTATCGTAGCTTCGATTACATACTTAAGTTCAGTCATTCATAGTCTGGTGTCATTGCATTATTTAGGTGGAGAAAGGTTTCGAAGTAGCATTACTTGTGTCCCAACTTTCAGGTGAAGTATGTGAGGTGGAAAACCTGGAATGAATTCATAAGACGCGTAATTTTTGCAGGATTGTTTTCAAAATTGATCAGGGTGTGCCAAAGCAATGCCAAATTATACAAAAAAAAATTTAGTCTCATTTTTATTCATCAATATATTAGATTTGTAATGTTGAAGAGGAAAACTCAATAAACGACAAAAAAAAAATTAATGCACAATTTTCAATCAGATTTTTGCAATCTTTCACACGATTTTGAAAAATTTATCGAATTTTATGTAAAAAAAATTTGATTAAGTTATCTTGAAAAGTTTCGGCGTGGTTAAATATTAAAGCGAAATTTCGCCTCTTTGTTAAAAAATTCGCCAAAAATTCAGTTTTAAAAATTCGATTTTTTTAAATTGTATTGCAGAATACTACATCGTATTGTCTTTCAGGAAGCATTTCTTCTATATTTTTCCAGCTAAACGTCTATTTTACAGGGCCGTTAAAGAAATAGACCCGTCAAAATTGACCTTTTTTTTAAAAAAATCTATATTTAATTTTTGCGTCGATGTTTCGTAAAAAAATTATACCTCCGTGTTCTACGATAGAAAGTCCATCCGATTCCTGTGCGATATTGAGTATAAGTTGAACGGACGCGTAACGATGGCAATTTAAAAAATGCAGTTTTAAGGGACGAAACGGGACCCATAAGCGATCGTTTCACCGGAAGGCCGTGTTTCACCCGGAAAGTAGCATTACAGGTTTTAATTTCACAGAAATTAAGGGGTTTTAATTAATTTCTCCCGAACTAATTGATATTTCGAAAAATAAACTATCCCATCTTTTAAGTTGGATCAAACTGCAAGTGGTGTGTAAATTTTATAAAAATCGGTTTAGTAGTTTAGGAGTCCATCGCGGACAAACAACGTGATTTATATATATTAAGATAATAGAAAATCTTACTAAACTTAGCATTTTGATTTTTATATTTTTTTTTCATTTAGTTATTCATTTCATTCATTTAATTGTAAATAAAATATTAAATTGTACGGATATGAATGACAGCAACTTTTCGATGTGGGTTAAAATATATGCATGAAAAACTTAGCAAAAGTTGGGGCAGATTTTAGCCCACCTAGCCCCAAAGAATTTGTCTTGAGATGGGTCTAGTTGTTCCGGATAAAATAAATCTTAGTTTTGAATTAAAACCAGTCAAATCCAGAATCATCCGACAAATGGTTTATCCAGTTTGGAGGCGATGAATTGATTCCTTACCTAGAGAGCACATCCAGTAGCTCAATATTTTGCGATGTAATATTGTTACAAGCGGGCGAACGCCGCGAAATGAGAGAACGATTGGCACGGTTTACAAGAGCTTGGCGCCAGCCTGGTTGGTGTGGCGAAAGGAATAGTCTGGTAGCCGCTGGATCGTTCATGAAGCTCCGCGTGCTTCTGGGCGTTCACTCGCTCGTCTTTATAAGGGATGGATTGCCGCAGTCTGGCAGTTGCTCTCGTTGAGCGAGCTGATTACTTTTCTCGCTTGTTATTAGTGAGCTGTGTTTACGTTTGCTGTTTACGTTGTACGATTGAGCTCGCTGTGATTTACTATTTCCTGTGTTATACGTTCTGTTTTGCAGTCTGTGTTTACTGTGCGCTTACTGTGCGTCTGTGTTTACTGTGTTTACAAGACGTATGTACGCTGTTAGTGACTGTTGACTGCTGGATTGATTTTATCTGAAGTTTTTCTTTATCAAGTCATCCTGTAAATAGCTGTAAATAAATTTGTTTGTGATGTCCTCAAGTAAAGTCCATTTAATCCGAACCCACTACGCTAAAAACGTTACAATATCATTTAATATTCAACAATATTAAATGATATATTATTATTATTATTATTAAATCTGCAAATATTGTTTAATATTATACAATCTCGTAGAATATCTATGTTCCACTATGGTGGGAAAAGAAATGAATCGAATGAAAAGTGCATTGCTTATAAATGCTGATGAAGTGTTTTTTCCTCAGCATCATCGGCAACGAGGAGGAGCCATCGTCCTTCGAGCTGCACATTTGTGTGAAGGACTACTGCTTCGCGCGTGAGGACCGCCTCGTGGGCGTGGCGGTGATGCAGCTGCGGGACATCATCGAGCAGGGCAGCTGTGCCTGTTGGCTGCCGCTTGGGCGGCGGGTCAACATGGACGAGACGGGCTGGACCGTGCTCAGGATCCTGTCCCAGCGCACGAACGACGAAGTGGCCAGGGAATTCGTCAAGCTCAAGTCGGAGGTCCGCAACGACGAAAACATCCCCGTGCAGTAAGGGGACACTTTGGGACCTATGCATCCCCGACCGTGCGGGTCGGTGTCGTCGCCGTTGTCCCGGCCACCCATTACAGTCCGGGACACCACTCACTCACTCGAGAAATATGACGCGTTCTCCGCGTCGTCTGTTCTTCCGACATTTGCTCATTCGATGAACCAGTTTTTCATTATGTGAAACTAACTCTTATTACTCTCCTCACCTCCTCCCCCCCTCTTTGTCTCATACGAACCTCCCAGTCTCACACTTATGTATCGCATCCAATCATCTTTCCGAAAAGGCAAAAGAAAAAAATATATCTTTCTGCTTCCGGGAAATAAAAAAAAGGGAGAAAATATCTCCAGTTTCGATGAAACAGTTCTTTTCTCTCTTTTCAATCGATTCTTTTCTTTTTTGTTACAAAAAGAGAGAGAACAGGACTCCATGCAGGTCTCGTTGCCATTTTCGTGCTTTGTATTCCAAAGCCGATACTGTGCAAAGCGAATGGAAAATCATGGCCGATTCGCAGAAAGAAAGAATTATTCAAAAGCGAGAGAAAACCAAATTTATTTAAAATCTTTAAAAAAATGAACTCCATAAACGTTTCTTTCTGAGTGTTTTGGAGTCTTTCTAAATTTCATATTGAAGGATTTATACACAAAAAAAAATGTAAATATACATTGACTTTGAAATTTTTTATAAATGTGGGAAAAGAATTTATCGAAGTTATGTATTTTACTTTTCGATTTACGATCTTTGCATTTACGCGAAATGCTCAATGTTTCGATTAAGATGTATCTTGAGTACAAATATTATTCCAATCGGAGGAAACCCGTGATTTTGAATACGATCCTATAGTTCACCTTTCTTTCGAGTTTGCTTGAGCGGCGGATGTTTGAAATTCTCCTTCCAAATTTTAGTCGAAAATTATAACGATAAGGTGGTTGCAAAGATCAGTGTCCCCTTAGCTAAGCTCCGAAGTGGGAACGAGGCCTTTTAGCAGATTTAGGCTTTCCCTCCTCTTGGAACTAGTGTCGCCTCTCTCTCAATTTAACACAAAAAAGCGGAGATCCTATTTCGGTGTGCAAGCAAGCTATGTCTAATACTAATAATACTAATTGTTATCCGTACTTTTTCTTGGGCATACCTTTTTTACAAACATATATAAATATATACATATGTAAATGTAAATGCTATACCATGCATTACTGTACCATAAATAATTATAATACTAACTGGAAGATAGTGTAAAGAAGTAGGAAAAATACTCTTCACTCAATGTACATGTGATTTTCAGCGCTGTCTTATGTCCAGTGTGGAATAACTAAGCGATCTGCAGAGCCGGAAGATCCTTTAGAATGATTTCTTTGTGTCCAAAAACGGATTTGTTTCAACCCTTTGAGAAGTTGATGAGGGGTAGTAGTCTGGCAATGAATTTTTCCATCTTTCTGCGATTTGAAAATACGAGATTGGGACTTCCTACAAGTGAAATTAAACAGCCATATTTTTCCACTTCAATATTTAAAATTTGTTTGTCTTTTCGACGTTATGTTGTCACGCTTTAAGTGCAGTTGTTTCATTCTGTATTTCTTTAAGCACGATGCACAATTAATAAGCGTTGAAGAGTAACGGCTGAACTCAATCATTTAAAAATCGGAAAGCCTCATTTGTATCTGGTGGTATCGTTAAATGACTACAAGCAATCATTTGGCTTTGCTTAGTGAGAAAATTCGAATAAGATGATGCGCCCTTTTCAAGTTTTCCAAAATTATTCCATGCGGCTGTGGTATTTAAGATTATAGCAGAAAGCTTTAAAAATTTTCATGGAATTTCAAAATAAAAAATTATTACTTTTATTTTAAGAAATTCAATCTAATTTTCTGTCCAGAATAAAACTAATTGCAGTAACTATAATTGCATTCTTTAATCTGCTTATTTAAATATTTCTGATAAAAATCATCAAAATAGCATAAGGGAAAATCATTGGTCACTAAATATCAAATAATATTCAGATTTTTTTTCTTATTTTAAAAAATTTAGGGAAAGGTTTCATTGTATTTATTTTTGCGTAAGACTACAACCCTTTGAGATTTAATAATGTATTCAAGTGAAACATTTATCTGTTGAGAATGTTTAAGTAGGCAACAAATTTTGTTAAAATAAAACCAACCTTCCGGCTCTGTAACCTTAAAACTATTTCCTTTACGACTGTGAGCATGGTGTGAATTTCAGATTTATATTTTTTTATATTGCATTGTCGCGATGATAGGAGTTTAGATGCAGGAAGACTGATTTAAGTGCTTCTCTTATTTAAGTGACTCTTCATAATTTCGTGTGCTACTGTGTTTTTCCCTCTTACTGCCACTCTTTCCATCGGCACAAGATACGATTACAGTGACAGTCTGTCGCAACACAATATTACTAACATTAAGCCAAGAAACCGATATGAGAGAAGATCTCATCCTTAACACATTCATTGTCTATCTGTGTGATATCCCCTATAGCACTTGGCGAATATTTATCCTCAATGTGTTCAGTTTTATTTCTATTTAGTGGTTGAAAATTTAAATAAATTAAAAGTGATTCATTGTGGAGTATCAAGCTTTGGTAATCGAACTTTTTGCCCAATCGAAAGCGACAAGTCGCTCTTGTAAATTTTTCTGATTGGCTGACTGCCGAGTTACCAGATGTTTAACTTCTGAGAATGAATTCAATTTTATTAATGAAAACTCGAATTTTGTAGCCTTATTGCTTGTACTGTACTTCCTTACAATCAATTGTGTCAGATAATGGAAAGAATCTCTTTGCTTTTTGAAAATGGACCAGAGTCGATTTATTTTACATTATGTTTATGTTGTTCTTAAATATCAAAAATACTTCTAATACATCATTTGGAATTTCTTGATAATACTTACACGCACTATCACCTATTCATTGTTTTGTAAGGTTAATTTTTCTTTCCTGTTACATCTCATTACATAAATGTGTTTTTCATTTTAAAGAATTTTTTAATGTGTTTTTAAGAGAAACTTTGATTTCTGGAATTAAATTTAAACATTCCTTCATTTTTTTGAAGTAATAATTTATAAACGAATAACTCCTAATCCTGATCAAAGTTCACGACATCGAATTTCAGGTTTATTGTCCTATGCAAAACAGAAAGCCTTTAAGAACAGACATTCGGCCCATTTTATTTATAAATAGTTAGAATATTATACATTTTATTCAAAAATTTTAATATACTGGATGAAAATGGTTGTTTAGACGGAGTCAGTTTGCATTTTTGAATTATTTTACAATAATTTCGGTGAAGCAATTTGCAGTGACAAAATATTGGATGTACATGTATCTCTGTCACATTTACACAGGTACATGTACACTTCTGTTGTCCTCGACTGAAAGATAAATATGCGTTAATGAAATTTCTCCAAAAAGTATAAATCTATTTATTTAGTGATGCAGATTCTTTGAACTCTCCTCTCGTCAATCCATTCCTGACTCAGCGAGTTCTAAATTTTCAAAATCAAAATTAATGATATCTTCCTTAGAAATTCCACGAGACTTGGATGGTGCTTAATTTAGCCGTTGGCTCAAACGCTGGACATCGCGGAATAATAAAAACATTTGCTGAAAATGAAAGCTTGAAATAAAGTTTTAAATTAACCACACAAAAAAATGTTGTTACTTTTCAAAAAGCAATACCAGATAAAAATATAAATGAGTCCTAAATTATTTCTTTCTAAATTTTGAATTTCTTTAAAGGCAATGATATTTTAAGAAATGAGTAAGTATCTATCAAAATTGAAAAGAAATATTTTTATTAGTAGTGATGGTGATGAATTTAGTTTCTTAAAGGTTCTACTCGTAAAGAGTTTCAAATCAACCTCATTGTCTATTATATGTCTTAACAGGATTTCCTTCATAATTTCACAAAGAATCTGGATTTCCACGAAATATTACCATAAAGTAAAATCTCTATATTTTCTAAAAAGATTCCCTCGCATTTTTATGGTTGCAATTCAATTCCACTTCCTAAACAATTATTGACATTCAGTATATGTTATCAAATTTAATAGATTTATGACTAGAGTGAAGTTTATGGTACTTCATGAATAGTCCATTACTAAATAAAGTGGCCCTAAGAACTAGCGGATTTTTCAATCTAAGTTTAAAAGCTAATTGGTTAGATTAAATTATTAAAAAAAGAAGAAACTGCTCACCAAAACCAATGACATTGAAAAACTGTTGAATGTCCCAAGCCTGCTTTTCTAGGATTCTTTTTTTTTTTTTTGGTCCTACAATAATCTGCTTTGGGCTTTTATTTATTTTTGTGTTAATTAACTCCCCAAAGTACTGTGATTTATAATATAAAATATTTTTTGTATGTTGTTTCTAGTCATTCTCACTTTTCCACAAAATATTTTAGCCAGGCAGTCGGTGAAATTATTGATGGTGCACGCCAAACATAGTTGATTTGACATAAATTTACAAATGTTTGAATAGTTATTTTAGTTAATGAAATCAGAAATATTACGATTGACATACAACTAATAAGTGCATTGAGCTGTCGGTTTTCAACTTTACACTTAATTTAGTCGTGGAATAAACGAAAATAATCTGTCAAAGAAAAGCGCAAATGTTTTGAAGTGCTGGTTAATTACTCCTATCATATTGGTTATTATATAAATTTTTGAAATTAATATATTTTAAAACCTCTGGTATAAACTGGTGTGCACTTTAATATTAAAACGGAAATACTGAAGTGTAGATGGAGTTAACTAAGCCATTTAGAATTTTTATTTTTTAAAGAAATTACTTTTTTCATCCATCTTTACTCACTAGACATACAGTTTGTTTTTTAATAAAATTAAAAGCCCTTTCTCTGAAAAAATCTAAGAATCTGTTGTTGTTTTATAAGTTCAAAACGTACGAAAAGACAATTCCTGCTCCTATAATTAATGCTTTGAATGCCATAGAATTCCAAAAACTATTTCTTATAAATCAAATAAAATAATAAGTAAATAAATAAAAGCTTTTTTCTCTACTAAGAAAGGCATTTGAAATAAATAATTTTAAGGTGTTTTGTTTTGATGGAAGAATACTTTATATTTATTCTATGTTGATTGTCAAAGAATTTCTTCCCAGAATAATTTTTTAACAAAAAAGAAGGGAATTAGCTGGCCTGTTTCTTTACTGAGCTAAGAAATGTGACGATAAAAGTTTAAATCCTCTTAACTTATCTATAAGTTAAGTTGAAAGTAGAAAAAAAAGTTATTCTGATACAGGCTTTGTCTTCTACAAAAGCCTTAAATAACCAATTACTATTTATGTACAATTTTCATAAGTGGTCATATGCAAAGGCTCTATTAACTCGTTTAAAATTGTCTGAATAACAAATCCTGCTCAACACTCAATTTCCTTTTTGAGGGATATTTTTAATAATAAAACTGAAATTAATTTTTATAAGAATAATATATGTTTATTTATTATATCCCTGATGTCATATTTTCCTGTTTATCAAAAATAGACTGCATAACTTTCTGTCAAGTTTGCATTGTAATTGTTCCATTTATTAATTTTGAAATCTAATTGTTAAAAATATTTTTTTTTACTAATGTGTCACATTTTAAATATTGTTTGGTGTTTATTTTAGGAATGCAAATGAAAAAATTAGTTTTTAAAGAAAGTGTTTCAGAAATTTCAAGAGTTATATTTTGAAATTCTGTTGTTCAAGAACTATATATATATATATCTGTTGGACTCTTTTATTTACTCTGATCAAGTGATTGAGATACAAACCCTGAAAGTGTAAAATTAAAGATGCATTTCAGACATTGCAAAATTGGCATTTCCATTGCTTATTGGCAGAAGGTAAATATTTTGTACAAATTACTAATAGTTACAAAAATAATAATAATAATCAAAAGCAGTTGTTTTACTGCATTTATTTTATGAGAAGTCAAATATTAGTTTGAAGAAAAATGCTTTTTTCCCCCCATAGATGAGATGTTTATAATATAACAGGAAATATTTATGATGTTCATTTTTTGAAGTGTTATTCATTTGTTTGTGTGTAACTGTTATATATTGTTTTACCTTTTTACTTAAAAAAATGTTGCATGTTGATAGCACTCTTCCTCTATATTGCAATTCTCTATTTTGACGGTAATTTATGTCTCCATCGTTATGTTTCAGAATTACTGTTATGGAATATTTAAATTTTTAAAAACTAAAGTTAGCATCTAATAGTTAAATATATATTTCAGTTACGAGGCTTTTAAAATATAAGCATTAAAATCTTTTTCTGAAGATATAATCTTTGTTAAGAAAATAACATATCTATTATAAAGTAAGAATGTTTTACAATGAAAAATAAAATTCTATATTTGAAATTTAGATAAAATATTAGTTCCTGATTGCTTATTGTTTCCAAACAAAGATGTTTTAAAAATAAGGTCAATTGTAATGTAAGCTGTGTGATAAAATGAACAATTGTTAAACTTTGAGGTGTTGAATAGAATGTCAAATTGTTTAAATGTACTATACACATATATAGACTTATGACTATGTATCTATGTAAATATGCAAATATCTTTTTTATACATGGAAAAACATTTAATTCCCAAAAATTAATATGTTGTGTGACTTTAAAGCTCTAATATTGTGTAAAAAACATTTCATTTTCAATTACTTTTGTATATTTGAAAGTTCAGCTGTACTCCTTTACAAAAATGAAATGCGTACAATTTTATTCATTTAAAAAGTGGAAAACTCCTGGAAGATTGGACTGCCTTTGTTTGTCTTTTGTATAGAGGTGGAAAATGCTTACTTTCTACATTCTTCCCTACGCAATTTGCTTTAAAGAAAATGAACCTGAACTGTTCAAAGTACGTCTTCAATGAATTTTTTTTGTCAACAAATTAAAAATTGAATAAACTATTTCAAGAACATCTTCTTTGAAAGCCTTCAGACATTGTACATATAATGTTTTCAATGATCATTTCATAGTTTGTATTTTATATTTTTAATTCTCTCTAATTACCTTTGTCTGTTCTGTATTTTGTATTTAAAAAAAAGCAAAAAATTAAAACTTGTGTGTGATAATGAACTATATTATTCATCATACCTTAACGAGACTGCTAACACAACAAAATTAACATAAAGACATTTATTGAGACCTTTATTCCAATATCTGAAATCCAGGATGGGGAGCGGGAATGAATTTATTTTCTATAAATTAGCCATTTTCCATGGAATTATACCAGCATCTACATTCCTTGTGAATGCTCAGATATTGTCAATGTCCAAAGATTTTCCTCCTACCATTGTTATCAGGGATGTATAGCCCATAGTAATAAATACAAATTCCCCAGTATATTCAATTTGCTTAACTTACTTACACATGCTAAGTAAAATGTTATAAAAAGCATTACATTTTTTGCTTATGATAAGACAGCTAAGAGAAAAAACATTTTGTTCTTCATTTACTCTGTGTAATGATTAAGTATTAGGTTAAAATGTAAATACAACATCAATCTCTTTGTATTTTTAATAGCAAAATAATTTAAAATTTAACAAAACACAATTAGAATGTTACATGCATAGACATAATTACTTTCTATAACGTTAATAAATAATTCAAATAGATAATATTAAACATACAGACCCAATAAAAATGTATAAATTTTTTTTATTTAATATAGAGAAACAGAATTTTCTCAAGTACTGGATAGCAGAATGCTTAGAAAAAGGAACAATTTTTCAGGCATTTTTTCCCTTTTAATTTTCTTGGAAAATAGATGAAATTTTAGGAGATGATTATTCAAAAACAACATTATAAGAAAATCATGATAAAATAAAAATACAACAAATAAGGTTTAGGTGAAAATAAAAACTAGTCAATTATTTGAAATAACAATGATTTAAAAAGATTTTTGTATTAGCATTGTTTGTAGCTTTTTATTTTGATACAAATCAAATCTCGTAAGTACAATAATAGAATAAATGATCACACAGAACATATGATTCAATTTAATGTAATACAGCTCACTAATTGGTGGTATATTCCTTGAGTAATTCATATTTGACAATATCGTCATTAGAATTTTGAAAGTAAATGGGATAAAATCTTAAATTTACAAAATACTAACTGTCCTGTTTATTAAAGTAATTAAATCTATATTACTTTAAAGTAATTAATCTAAATGAGAGAAAAAAATATCAAGTTTACGAGATGAAAAGAAAATTAACAGTGTTCAATACATAGTAAATTATACAATCACTTTCTTTCTTTTTTAAGTTTGATTTGTATCTTAATTTTATCCAATATTAAGACAATTATATTGTTATCTGTAGAAAACTATTTCTCAAGATTGATATAAGAGATTACTGAAAATTTAAGACTAGTAAAAAATGATTCCCCTTCTTAACCATTTTATCTATTGAATGCAAATAAGGCTCACAAAATTATATCACAAAGAAATTTACAATAAAACATGCCAGAAAATTAAAGATAATCACACCCTAGATAACATATTATACATTTATAAAGCACTATGTTTTGCTACTTGATTTACTAACAATGTTTGGTATAATTAAAATACTGACTTTTTTTTTTTTGGTTTACAAAAAAAAAAAAAAATCTAATCCCTACAAATTAAACTTGCACTATGCCGCTTTTGTTCATATTAGGCCAGTTCTAGACAATTTAGATATTTAAGCATATGATAGGCACAGTTTTTATAGATCACTTATAATATTGTCACACAAGTCCTCTCATGTCTAATACATTATACATTGTATCTAATTATATTAACAGCATTCAGACAATCAAAATTAACATATTTTCTTAAAATGTTCAAAAACAAAATATAATTTGTTTAACAAGAAAACAATATATTAACAAACATAAAGGGATTCATAAAGTTATTAAGTTAAACAAGATATCTGATTGTTTAAAATGTATTTTTAAAATCACAAAATATTAATAGAGTAATTTAATATACAAAAACTATTAAATATTTATGCAGAGGAAACTATTAAACTAGTATTTTACAAATTATATATTAAAACATATACAAATATATAAAGATGTACAAAAATTAGGGAACTTTAAAAAAGAAAGACTCTTTGGCATATTTTCTATGTAAAATAAGCATATATATATTTATGTATTCAAAAATGTATCTATTTTTGATTTTTTAAATTTAGAAATTGGCATGAAAAAAAAATTCATTTAACTTTATGTATTTATTGAAAAACTATTGTTTACACTTTTAAATTTTAATTACAAGTAAAAAAATAAACTTTATTTGCATTTGATATTAAGTTTCATAAAATGTAAGGAATTAGTATAAAAACTCATTATAGCTCTTATTTAAATAGGTGCAACATTTAATAATAAAATTGAAATTTTTTATTTTCATGGACACGAAAGTGTTAAATATATTTAAAGATTAACTCTGAATAATTATTTTTAACAAAGGCAATAATCTAAATGTAAAATAATAGATATAATATTATTACTTTAAATATTTTAGAGTAGCAAAACATACAAAGTAATGAAATATTGCACCTATTACTCAAAGTCACACAGCCACATGAAATGTCATAAAAGAAAAATAAATATGAAGTCCTAGAAGGTAAATAAATAGGAAATAAATACATATGGATCATTACTCAATCTTCATCAGCAATTCTTTGCTCTTTGAGGAACTTAATCAATTCAGTTTGAGACACTTCCATCTAAAAGGGAGGGAAAGAACAGTAGATTTAGTAGGTAAATGTATTTTAGCATTTGAGAATAGTTGATAAAAATAGTTTTCTTGGAACAGGTAATAAATATCAACTTTATTTTTATTTATTTTTTTTTATGGAATCTGATCAACTAAACAGGATGATACTTAAAACTGATTTTTAAGTTTCCAAAATTTTTCACATTTTATTGGTTTTTAAGGTTTATTTAACTTTATAAAAACTTAGAAAAAAATTAATTCACTGTTTTTAAGTAATAACTTTTAAGTAATACCTCACACCTTTTTAAGTAATAACTATGTTCAGAGATATTTGTTCACAAAGATTAAATATTTCTGAAATTCTTTTTTCTACAACTTTCAGAGCCTAATAAATTTAACTTATGCCAAATTAAAATAAATAAAGTTTTTAAATGGGGGAAAAAATCTGAGTAGATACATATTGATTTACTCTTCTTTCTGCTTTCAATTTTCACCAAAAATTTGTAGGTAGAATTTTTTCTTTCTTTCAATTCCTTAAAAGTATAGCAGCGTAAATTCATACTTCAAATTTAAAATAAAATAAACTGGAGATTTTCTTCAAAATGACTATATTTCATCCTTTTTATTATGATTGATATTATGTAATCAGCTAAAGCAAGAACCTTTTTTTAATCAAAAAATGATGGCATTTACCAGAGATTTTTGACAATCTTATATATGGATTTCACATACTTCCCCCCAAAATATTTCATATTTAGAATCAATACTGTAACAACTCAATATAAATGTTAAATACATAATTTAACTTAATGTTAGTGAACCAAAATAAATTTCACTGCTTTGTTTAACTTTAAATTTTGGAAAAATTTCACAAGATAAAATTAACTCCATAAAATGCAAATGCATAATTCTGATGTATAGTTTTAATTTTACATTTGTGGCACATTTAATTTCATTTTGATAAGAAAAAAAATGATGGTATGTGACTATCCAAATTATTTGAATGATTACATAGCACTTGTATGATTGAGTTTTAATAAGCAAATTTCCTTATAATGAAACACTAGAAAAAAAAATTTTTTTTAAAAGACACTGAATAATTGGTAAAAAATATATAGTTGCATGAGTATAAATATAATGAAACTACAATATTATTAATTTTCATTTCCAGGTATTTTGATGCACAATTAAGGTTAAATCAATTTAATCCCCCCCTTGAAACAAATGAGAGAGAGTAAATTTATACAGCAGCAAAAATATGTTATGTCATGTACAAAAATAGCATCTAGAAATGTTAAATAACTTCACATTTCTTTGGCTAGGAAAATTGATAATATCTAATTATACAAGAGACAAGAATAAAATTGAGTTGATTATCTCCATACTGCAGTTACTACAAGGGTCATCTGAGAGAAAAGTTTCCCCATTGGCCATAAAAAGATACAAAACACAATAACCTAAAAAGATTTATTAAAAAGAATAGAGCAATAAGCCAGTCACTTCTAAGAACCATTCAAGTTGTAACATTGGAAATACCATGGAATAAGTTTTTGTATTTTGGTGTCATAGAACTCTGTCACCTGAGAATACATCAGCTTCTCACAGTTCCCTCAATGTCCTTGTTTGTAGGAAAGTGATGTCTAGATAAGCATTATCTTATCTTAATATTTGAAGCAAATGTTTTGTGGAATTTGCTATATGAGAAGGAAGTTGTTCTACAGTAACACAATACCAACACTGAGTTCCACTCCTCTTCATCACCCATAATGATCTTGATGAGGAATTCATTGTCCTCATTGAGGTATTCCACAGAAAGGTCGCTGTTTCTTCCATATATTTTGTAAGTAGTTTGAGTGTTAGGCATTTCAGCATCCACCTGGCACACAATTTCTGAAACAACATGGACTGAGTAAAGATTCCATGAACTATGATTTTTGATACTTGCTGGAAATGGCTATTGAGTTCCATATCAACTATTCTGCTGAATGCATTGTCACATTGTTTCAGTCATCATAGCCGAGAGAAGACTGACCCCCCAACACCAATGACAAACCAACAGTTTGTTCAACATAGCAGGTTCAAAAACTAAACAACTTACAGCAGATTTAGCTAGGCTGAACTTACTGTGAGTTCAGAAACTTTACTAAGGATTTCCCCTTGCAGCCAGTTGAAGAAGAAATAAAAGCCAACATAATTTGTGCCCTAATACAGTGTTACTGTAAGTACACAGGAAATTATAACTGCTGCATATGACAGCTACACCTATAATCCACAATTTTGTTAATTTCTTTTACAATGCAATCTTTTAGAGATTCGGACCACTTTTTTTTTCCAGATAAAACAAATACATAATAACATTTTTTAAAAATATACTTACTTCTTCTCTTGTTTCCACATTTCGTACTTTTACAACAGCTCTTTGCAATTCTGATTCCCCAAGAATAATTGCCAAAGGAATTCCTCTAGCTTCACAATATTGAAGTTGGTCTAACAGCTTAGGATTTAATTTATACGATTGTTCAGCCTGGATTCAAAGTGAATGAAACAAATATAACAGAATGATAAATAAAAAAATAAAGGATATTTTGAAAAAAAAATATTTTATTAGTATTATTTTCAATAAAATGTATTTCACAAAAATATAAATATACATTTTTATGAATTAATAGAAATAATGATTTAACCTCTGTTCACAATATTTTAAGTAAAACATAGCAAATGCAGTAGATTAATATTAAAGGGTAATGAATTTTTTATAGCAATAATAATAATAATAAATTATAAGATATTTACATTTCTAATATGAAGATTGTAAAACTTATATCACTCTAAAAATCATCCTCATACAGATATTAACTCACTTTTATGTTAGCATCCCACAGTTCTCGACATAATTTCATTCTATGGTGAGCTAACTTTTTCTGGGCTGTAGCTACATATACTTCAGTCTCGGTACTTCGAATTTTTTTTCCATTGGCCTAAAAATTCATCAATTTAAAAAAAAAAAACAATTGGAAGTAAATGCTTACAAAAGCAATAAGTTAATCAGGAGTCAGAAGATATCAAATGAAGAAAATTACAAAATCTCCATTCTAATTTAGATTACAACCATTAAAAAAATGCATAAGAGAAAAATATTTTCTGCTTCAATACAAATTAAAAAATTATTTTTAGATATAAAATAAAAAATAAGAAACCCACCCGAGCTTAAATAGTAAAATATTCAGTACTGAAAAGATAAGATGCTCAAAAAATTTAATTTTGGCTATTAATTTAAACTAGAAATTAATTTAACAAATCTTTAAGGAAGTCCTGTTTATATAAATTTTATTTATAGTAATATTCAAACCTTTGAAATGGCTTCCTCTGTTTTCCTCTGAAATGACCAGTAGTTACTTAGTATCCAAGAATATTATGATAAGAAAATAAATAATAAAAGAACATATACAAGAAACTATTCTTAGCAGTTTTTCATGCCTCATAATTGAAAGCAAAGAAAATTTCATTAGGTTCTATCTATTTATTTATTTTTTACTCTGTTTTATTATAAGACTTATTTTTTTAAACACAACCCTCAAATTTGCAACTAGCAAAAAATTTCAAGATAAGAATTATCTTGAATTGCCGTTGTGATTATATTTTAGGCTAAGTATAATAATTATGTAAAAATTAATCAAACTTTAAAATAAAAAACGTGACAAATCCATTTTTGACTAATCATTTTAGGTATTTCTGAGAAATCATTTATATCAAATTATCCAGTTTTAGCTTGTTGTGAAACTAAAATCTTTTCATGGAAATTTCATTTCAACAATTAGTACTTATCTAGCTGTAAAATTCACACAATAAATTAATACAACATCATTCAATAATAAATTAGTTAATAATTTAAGTAAAGTGGAGATAATCAAAAAATCAACTTTACCCTCATAAAATAGGGATCAAATTCCAGAAAATTATAATATATCTAGACCTATAAGGCCATAAATGAAAATTAAATAAACCAATTTCATTAAAAGAAATATCTACATAATTTTGCAGTTAAATATGTTTCATCATCATATAAATAATTTAATTTAGGAAAGTGTACATAAAAAAAATTGTTATACATTTTTGAAATATATTTATAAGCATATACACTGTTTGCTTAGTATGCATTTTTAAAATGTTACTTATACTGAAAAATCTTTATAATTCAAATTATATATTATTCAATTTTTTTTAAATTTTAAGTACAATAAAATTAAATTAAGTTCATTATAATTATTGAAACTTTACTCAGCCATTATGTAAATTTTGGCAGATTTTATACTTAACTGATTTTCTTAGTTTACTCATTATGGATAAGCAGTTGCAGAGTGCAACACAGCATATTTTCAGTTGGCTACTAGAAAAATTATTACTTTAAGTTTATATGTTTTTATGTTATTAAATTATTATTACGATCTTTCTTTAGTACCTATATTCTAATTCAGATATATTTTTATTTTTCTGTTAAAAATTATGTTTAATTACTCTATAATGTTCCATGCTATTTGAGGTTAAGAGCATAGTAATCTTCTAAAATGAAAATTTCT
The DNA here is from genome assembly GCA_026289955.1 of Argiope argentata. Classification (NCBI taxonomy): domain Eukaryota; kingdom Metazoa; phylum Arthropoda; class Arachnida; order Araneae; family Araneidae; genus Argiope; species Argiope argentata. Next base: position 7,707,184 of record JAOUZG010032936.1, on the reverse strand, counting down.
CATTCAAGAAAAATAAATAAACATACTTGAAGTTTTGCTTCCATCAAAGAAAAGATTCGTTCAATTCCAATACTCATGCCTACACATGGAACATTCTTATTTTTGGCATCAAACATTCCAACTAAATTATCATATCTCCCACCTCCAGCAATGCTACCAATGCTGGTGGATTCTCCATTCTCATCCACCACCTCAACAGGTTGGCCTATTATACAAATATTTGGATACATTTAAGTGACTTGTAAAGATTTATTGCAGAAACAGTTTAGAAAAGGTATTATAAGAAGGAAAATGCAACAAATTAATTCATGCCAATGAAACAAAAAATGAAATCTATTACTACTAATTCATATTTATTATGCATATAAATTCTAAAGTCAAGCTGAATGCATTTAATTTCTTAATCAAGGAATCTTCTCTGCCATTTTACGATATTACAGAAAAGTTTATCATATTGCTTCAACAAAAACTTTTGTGACATTTAAATGTCATAATATCTTAAGATATTTGCAGATTTCTCAACATTTAATGTTTAGAAAACTAAACTGCTAGATGCAGAAAAGATATTTGAAACTGGATTGACAAATTTAAAATCCAGGTAATTTTCAGTACAGTAACAAAATATAAAAATATTTTTGTTGCAAATAAATACAAAAATAATGTTCTTTACATATGTACAGTGTCAATTCATTTATCAAATATTGAATACGTTAAAACAACTATAATGTTATCAACAACTTCCCAAAAAAAGCTTCATTGTTCTATCTATTTATAAAATATGTATGTTATTCTTCATCTCACATTTCAATAAAGCATGTGGTTACACATTTACAATGATAGATTGATGTCTAAAGATTTGAGCAAAATAAAAATTCCAAAGATGAGGAAGAGTGGTATTAAAACAAAGAATTGTAAATATATTCTTAAATTAATGAATAATTTTAATCAATTTCACATACATTAATAACAAATTATACACCAAATCAGAATTTGGTGAATAAAGATTGAAGTTTACTTATCAAGAAGAGATTTTTTCCCTTCATAATATCAACAAACATTAAAATTATAAAACTTACTTTTCAAAACTGCCTCAAAAATGATACCAGTGTAATAATCAAGACCTCTGGCTAGACTTAAATCAAATGATACCTAAAATATAAATAAAATTTACAAAGAATTTTAATGGTTGTGTAATGGCATATCTTTAAATGATTTGAAAAGAATATCAGAAAGTTTTTTTTTTCAACATTAATAATTCATAATCTATCTGTATTGAAGTATTTCTTCTTGCTTTCAAGATGTTGCAATTACCATATTATTTTACGGATAATAACAACAAACAGAAAAGAATGTCAAGTATCATAAACTGTTTCTTTATTTAAATATTAAAATCTCCACCTACCCAAAAGTGTAATAAGTATGTACATCAAAAGAGAAGATCAACAATAACGTATATAATATACATAGTAAACATAAAATAAGGAATTAAAAACATAAAATAAGGAATTTACAGTAAAACAAATACATAAAAAACAGCCAAGGCGTAAATTTGCATGAAAGCAGAATAATGCTAATTTATTTCAGAAATGGTGTACTGTTTACACAAGTGAACAATTTATGCTCATTTTAATTTAGGAAATTCCAGTAACTATTTAATAAAAAATTATTGATATATTTTTAAATTGATAATGATTATTTTTAATGCACACATTTTATCAAAAAATTCCCACAATTTTCACAAACAATATAACATTTTTCAGTTTTTTTTTTTTATCATTCTTGCTCTCATTTATTAAGATTTAGATGTAGTATCACAATAATAGAATTAAATTAAAACCTGTAATTCAACATAAATAAATTTCCAGGAACAAAGGTATTATTAATTATTCACTTAATCAAATAAAATAATGGTTAATAAATTATTGAAATTCAATTAAATTATTGAAATGGTTAAAAAATTATTGAAATTTTTTATTATTTTTTATTCTTAATGATATTAAAATAAATAAATCTATTATGTTTTTGATTAACATTATCAAAGCAATGACATGCTTCTTTATATATATTTAGAACCTTTTTTTTTTTTTTTTTTTGCTAAATAACTGGAAAGGGAAATGTATTGATAAAAAAAATGATTTGAAATGGAAATCTTACTTTATCTAACACATTGTAGAGTTCACAATATGTAAAAAATAACTTCATAGATTCCAAGCCTTGAGCAGCAAGCTTATTATGAACAAAAGACTCGCATTTCTGCAGTTCATCAACAAGCTCTGCACCACCTATTAAAAAGGAAAAAAAAAACATTTCTGTAATATACCTAATTACTTTTTAAGGAAAAAGCATAGTTTTTTAAGATTGTAAAAATTTAAACAATCATTCACAAGTATTATACAATGTATAATAAAAATTTATACATTGTACAAATCAATACAATGCCAATGTATCCATATTAAAATTTTGAATTTAACATCATACCTCTTTCAAACCTGGTGGTTTATTTTGTGAACTACTTATATTGAACTATTTGATGCATGGTGATCCAGCTTTAAGCAACTATGTAAAGAATGCATATTTTTAAAGCATAAAAATGTATTGCAAATGTTTCAATACAGTTTCCAATATTTAGTTAGATAAAAGTAAACATAAATACATTTATAAAGTTTGTAAAATCAGTATTTTATTTCTCAAAATTAAATCAGCAAATATAAAGAGATTTATTATGCAGAAACTAAATGTAATCAGTGTGAATTATTATTTCATTCATAATAACTTTTCAAATGAATCAATTAAACCTTAACAATGAGCCTTCAAATGAATCAACAATGTATAACAACCTGAATTTAGCAATACTTTAATTTTGAAAAATAAAACTATACATCAATAATTGCCATTAAAAAAATATCTTTATAACTAAAGTTATGAAATGTAAATGAAATGATTTTGTTTATGACACAAAAGAGCTGTAAAAGATGCTGTAAACGTTATAAAGTATAGTGATTAGAAACATTTAATCACAATGGAACATGAATAATTTGGAATTGAACAAACTATGGCAAAAACTGCATTGATACAAAAATTGATTTAAAAATAAACATAGACATTGAAATAATATTTTTAAAATAAAAATAGCAATTAATATAATTTTTATAAATATTTTATAGATAATACTTTATAATTAGTTAATGAATCAATAAATAAGTAATTTTAATAAACCAGTATTCATGATTTTACAACTATATAATGAATACTCAAAATAAGCCATTTATAGCCATAATTTTTATCATAAACTTTTTTAATGCTTTAACTGAATATGATACAGATCAATAAATACCATGTGTGAAGAATAAGTACTAAAACAAATCATAATTAATAACCAATGAGAGAACAAAATATGAATATATTTAATCACTAAGGTTTTTTTTATTTTAATAGATTATCAATTATTTAACAAAACATATTTAAATTCCAATATTCAATTAATAAGAAACTCAAAAATGCAAGAAAAAAAATGACACATTAGTTACATCCAAGTGAATCAGTTTTGGTCCACTTATTTAAAAAAGCATTATTGCAAGTGAAAATCATTCTCTAATTAGTCAGATAAAAAAAAAACATGTACCATGTTTCTTCACAAATTCTCCAATTTTATTAGCTACACTTTCATCTAGATGCTTTTCATTTATCATTTCTGCTTTAACTTCTTCCCAGGGTGTCTGTTAAATAAAAATAAAACAATAAATTCAGATTGATAATGGACTGAAAAATATATATAAATTGAATTAGGATCAACAGTTGTTTAAGCAAAAAAATTAGTTTAAATACTGCAAGATAGTGCAAACATTTTTATATAGTTTTATCAATTACAATACAATATAATGAATACTTTGAAATTCACAGGCAGGTAAAAATTTTTTAATAAACATTTTTCAAAAAAAAAAAAAAACCATCTTACAGTTTATATAACTTATTTTAACACAATGAAGATAGATAACATGCAGATTTAAATAAAATTATGTTTTCCTCTGAAGAAGGTCCAATAATGCAGTAAAGGGGAATTCTGAGTTTTATTTTTAAAGTTTACACAACATTCATTAACATTTATATTATATACAAAGATAAAATAAAATTTCATCAGGAAAAAATATAGATATTTATTGCATTTTGATCAGGATTAATTGATCAGGATTAATTAAATTCACGGCATTTATTTATTTTTAACATCAGTATTAATTTTTTTTTTTACATTACTAGTCACTTTGGTCAAATAGCTTCTCTATCCTTATTATTGAGTGTTTAGGTTGCTAAATTACTATTACTGACTGAAAATTTTTGTCACTTGATTTCAAAAAGTTTTAAAACATGATTTCATGAATGGATATAAGACTTGGGTTCACCATGTCTCACCGTTGAATTTGTCACTTCCTCACCTGTCATTTCCACTTTCCTAACATAAAAAAAAAAAAAAATGTTGAAATTTTTCATTTGCTGGAAACATGATGAAGAAGCTGTTTTTGGACGCAGAATGTCTGGTGCATACGGAGATTTTGTCAAAGGATTGCCACAATTCATGATTTTTTTAATTGTGAAACACCAAAACCATTACAATAATTCCTTAAAAATCAATGGTCAAGTAAACTGTGAAAAGGACAGCAATACCACTTAGATGATGAGATGAACACAAGAATGTTTGTCAAGCATTACATGAAATATCTTTGTACAAGACATCGAAAAACTTGTACCTCAATAAATGTTTATATAATAGAAATAATTACTTTGAAAAGTCAATTTTTAAAGGAATTTTATTACTCACATAAAATTATTTTAAATTTCTATCCTGTGTGTGTATGTTTAAGTTTAGGAAAAATGGCTCACTTTTAAATCATTTATTGCTTAAAATCTCCCTGGAGTGAGTTTTAGTAATCCACTCAGGAACTGTATAAGGAAAAAAAAAAATAGAGAATTTGAGAATATACTATTTTTGAGGATAATGTATAATAGTTTAGAAATATCCCATCAAAAATACACAAAAAGTGCATCACAACCAAAAGTTACAATTTCAGCCTATATTAAACTATGTTTTTTTAAAAAAATATTTAAGCAGAAATGAACATTTTATGCAAAAATTTCTAATTATTAAGTTTGATTACATTTAACAAAAGAAACAACAATTCAAGCATCATCTAACTCATTTTATTAAATAATAATTGTGCATCCTTATAACAGCAAAAATACTATTTTATGTTTATACTGAATTACTAAGCAAGCAAAAAAATAATGGTATGCACATCTTATACAAATAAAAAAAACCATAAAATTTTACACATACACATAAATAAATAAATAAAACATTTAATTTACCTTATCTAATTTATCAACTGAAGAGCATATAGTTCGGAATTTATCAACAGGAACACCACAAATATCAAACATTCCATCTAAAATCTGTCTATGATTAACCTAAACATAAATTATATTCAAACATTCTAAATAAAAAAATAAGCCGATAAAATAATAACAATATAATAACATATTTATAATTAAATAATCTTTTTTCAACATTCTCGCCACCGCAATAGGATCAAATAGTTATCCTTAACAATCTTGAGAACATTTTATGAAGTCAAATTACATTTTATACAAGTTTTTCAAAGATTAATTCATATTTCATAAAGAAACATATAATTGCATTTCTAAACAAAGTTCCTAACTGAATTTCTTTTAAAAGGTAAATAAGTATAAAATTTGTCAACATCAAAAGCTTGGAAGTGAAAAGTCATAATATAATGCTGCTAATAAATCCACAGTTAATTTTTAAAGTAATGAAAAATAAAGAGGAATAATTATGCAACTAAACGTTGTTTGAAGATCTGAATGAACGCATACATACTAAACAAAAACAAATACATGATAAAAAAGTGGAAAAAAGTAACAAATAAAAACAGAATTAAACAGCAGATTTATATACTTAATAAATAGTTTTTTTTAATCTAACTTTAATAAAGTTAATATTAATATGGAACAAAGAATTTGAGTATTTCAAAAACTAACTTTGATAACATAATCACCAATATCAAGTTCTGAAAGGATTTCTTTCATAATACGAACACATTCTACATCAGGCACCATATCATTGTACTGTCCAGCAATATCGAAATCCTGAAAGAATATTAAAATGTAATAAATTGAAAGATGTGAAAGTATTGCAATTAATAGCTCTAACATTACAATCTGAAACTTTTCATCCTTAACCTTTAAGGTACATTTGACGGATTATAATGTTCTGTTGTGTTTAAATTTAGATATTTTTAGCTAAAATTTAAATTTAGATATTGATTAACTTAAGTTACCTCATATCATGAGGCAATGTATACTCTGAATAATAAGAAATAAATGAATTCTAGTATTAAAGCTATTATCTTCAAATTTCCAAAAAATTAAATGCACTTCAAAAAAATTGTTTCAAATAAATGTGTAGGCAAAAGATTTAAAAAAAGCCTTTACATTTTAACAAGTTACATAAAAAGTTAGATTAAATAAGAATTTCAAAAACTAATAATCAAAAAACATACATTTATTTATTTACTGTACAAAACTTAATTTTTCAGTGTGCTTTTATAAGTAGGGAAAATTAGGTATATTTTTGGCTATTCTCAAATCATCAAAAGTATTTTTGTTAATACTCCAGTATTGACAAATAATAAAGGAAGAAACAACAAAAATTACATTCCTGATGGCTGAAATGACTTCTGTAAGAACTTATTTTTTGCTTCAAAAACAAAACAAATATAACACTTATACATGAAAATCAAATGCATTTGACATATTTAATGTACTAATTAAAAAAAAAAACTCTTACACATTGATAAAACTCTCTGTAACGACCTTTGGATATAGATGGGTTATCTCTCCTGTACACTTTTCCTATATGATATCTTTTAAAGTTAGTAATTTTATTCATTGCCAGGTAACGAGCGAAGGGAACTGTTAAGTCATATCTCAAAGATAGTATTTCTCCTCCTTGGTCTGCCAAGTCAAAGATGAGCTTGCTATCTTCTCCATATTTCCCAGTTAAAGTTTCCTAAAATTGATCATTTATTAGTTTGCTGCATTAAGGAATGAAAACCAAATTAATTTATTTTATTTTATGTCTTTTACTTAAACTTCAGCAAAAATGTTGTTATAATTTAATTTACAGAGATTATAAGAAGCAATTTAGTAATAAAATTTCTAATGTTATGAATAATTTATTTCATTTCACATGGACTATATTTTATCAATCAAATTCTAATCGTTTCCTCAAAGATTTTCCACTTTGAAGTGAAATGCAAATAAAAACAGTATGCATTTCTTATGAAAAGAAAAAAACTTTTCAAAACACTGCAATTTAGTCAAATTTCTTTCCGCTATTCTGTATAGTAATAATGTCCATACTTTCTATAAAGCAAAAGAAAGATATTGGATAAAATTGCAACTCATTAAATGCTAGAATTAAGATTTTAAACTTTTCAACAGTGGAACAATTTGAAAATAAAGAATAAGATGATTAATTAACAATAAATAAAATTTGCTTTTTAATATAATACTTTACTAAACTATAGTAATATTACCACTATAGTAAAATAATTTATCTATATGTGCATTTATATTTATTGCTTCATCTTAATTACTCAAATGCATTTCCATGACTCTTAATAAATAAAAGAAGCAGCAGCTGAAAAAAATAGAATATTTCTTTTAAGTTAATTTTAAATATATATATATATATATATATATATATAAAATTTAAAAATAGAAAAGTACTTTTGGCAAAAAAAAGTTGCCATTACCAAATCAAAATTTAATCATGTATTATAAATGAATACTTAATTAATTCAGTTTATTTTGCACAGTAAAATTTTAAGCTATATAATTTATTATAGTGCTGTTCTCCAGGACAGCAATTTATGAGTCATCTCTGTGTATTAATGTAAATGATTATACTTTCACAGATATAAAAAAAAACACAAGAGAATATAATCCGTACAGTTAATTAGTTTATAATTAAATCCCGTCAATTTCAATATAATAAAATGTTAATAAGAACGAAGTAAGAGAAAAAAAATAGACACTATTACATAGTTTTAACATTTCAGCAACCTTAAACAGCTGCCTTGATCTTAGACCAGAAAAATATTTTCCAAAAATAAAATTTTATTATTTGGCTTGACATTCAATCTAATGGAAAATTACTTATTTGAGAAATTAAAAAAAAACACTAGAAATTAACAGAATAACATCAATTACAAAGAAGTGGATACCCTCATAAGCTCAATAGGCAAGATAGGGTTCCCCCCACTTAAGAACAAACTAATAGTGTGCACAGCCAAAATACAGTTATTTCAAAGGATGATTGCAAGCAAATGAAAGTATTTGTTGAAATAAAAGCAATAGTTACATTACATGAAAAAAAACACATTTTCATTTGGATAATAGTAAAGAAGCAATTAGGTCTACAAAATATAGATGCATTGTTGAGCTTTCTTCTGAAGACAATAGTAAACAAAGCATAAATAATTTTAATTGGGGAAAAAATTGTATATAGTATACATTTATATCTATTAGTAAGGATATAACAAAATTTATTACAGAATTATTTTTCTTAGAGGAAATTCTTCAACATAAACTAATGAAATTAATTAAATTAATAAAATTGAACAAGTTTCATAGAAATTTTTGTATAATAACTGAAAGCTAATTTTACTCTGATGAAGTTGGTATCAAAGGATCAAAAGCATACAGTCTTACAAAGTAACTTGATAGCAGAAAGAATAATGAAATAGCATAATTTAGACCAATAATGCCCTGAAATTGATTTTTATTCAATTTTATAGATTCCAGAAATTTCTAACTATATTCTATTAGAAAAAAATAGAACTTATTACAGGATCTCAAAATTATTCATAGAAATACACTTGCCTGGTAAAGCAGTTTCCATTGATGAGTCACTGATAAAATACAGAAATAGGATTTTTTTATTTCTTTATTATATAATTTTTTTATATATCTATATATAAATATCGCATTTTATTTACTTTGAGCTTGGAACATAGAAAGTCACCTAATCAATTGCATTGGGGTTTTTTTCTCTCTCTCTTTTGAAATATTTAATTAATATTATGTTGTATTGATGTTGAAGGGGTGCAAAATAAAGGAGGCGAGTAGAGCTTTAATTCACAGCAAATGAGTTTAAAACTATAAATATTAATTCTATTTTTAGAAAAAACCAATACTTTAAAAACAGTTTAAAAATATTTTTGTACAATTGTAAGCTTTGATGTTATAGTAGAAACACATTAGAATTCTGTTATTATTTTTATTTTTTTAATTTAAGCTTCAATTCAAAAATTGATAGAATCTGAACCTCAAAAGAATAAAAGTTTTGAAATTTTTTAAAATTATTATTATTTCTTTAATAATTTCAAGTACCAGATAAAGAAGAATTTTTTTATATATATAAAAAACAAAATTTGGTTTGACAAAAATTTTCATATATATGTGGACATTGAAAAAAAAAAAAAAAAAGAAATCACTATCATTGAAAATTTATGGCTTCAAAAAAATTTCATCACACAAGATTTTGCATAATTGACTAATGTGATTGCACAACAATGAATTACAATTCAATATTATACACGAAAACCCTTTTAATAAGTTTTTCAAGAAATTGTTTCAAAATAACACATTAATGAGAACTATAACCAATATAATGAACTAAGAAACTTCACAATAAGTATTTTTAAAGCAGCTTTTCCCATGTTTAATATATTTCTTTGGTGCACCCAATTCATCCTGATATATTCCCATTCTCTATTCATAGGACCATAGATTTCTTTAACTCATAAATTTTTTAAATCATTTATTAATCAGGCATAACTAAAACAAATTCTTCACCACATTTGAGTTCCACTGAAGTTCTAATATTTTTTGAGTCACAAGAAGTATAACAAAATATGCATTTTGCAACTCTTCAGGATAAGTTCCTAAAATTTCAATAAATATAATTGAAAAGAAAGTAATACTTATATATTAAGTATCATTTTAAAATGTATTGGCACCCCTAAAAAGATTTTTAAAAACTCTTAAAAGTTTTCTTTGCACTAATTGAGAAAATTAAGCACTTTAAAGGTAATTAAAAATGGTTTTCAAATTTAAGCAATTTTCATGATGCTATGCACCCTGTACATGGAATGGACTAGGCCCACTGGTCTAAATGAGCTGATTGGCTAGAAAAGGTTCAGATAATTGGAGACAACTAGCTGCCATTCATAGATTTCATGTATCCAAACAACAAGAATTTTCATGCACAATATACCAGACCAAAACTTTCTATAAACATAATCGAGAGGGTAAATACTGTACCAGAAAGATTTTCACTATTATGGATGTCTGTAGGCAACATAGCTCTATATTTCTGTTGGAAACTTCAAATGGGTTGCTGAGTTAAAGCCAAAGTGTGTTGCTGCAATTCACCATGCAAAATATCTAACACATTATTAAGGGGGGGGAGGTATCCCATGGCCTTGTCATGTCAGTGAATGTTGCTTTGACATGATCCTTTTTAACAGTTACATTATCTTTGTTAAGTAAAGAAACATGAGAAAAACTATTTTCATCATTAACATTTCCTAATATTCATTAAAATATAGCTAATAGTGAAGAAAAAAAGTTTACACGAAAATAGTTATATCACTAGATGCATTCACTGTTATAAGTATTAGCATACTGGTAAAATTACTAATATTTCAAACTATTTATATTGTATAGCTTCACTTAATTATAAAAATTACAAATTATTTGTGTGCTCATTTTATTTTTCATTTCTTTGTTATTGCATAATACTCTTATCTTTATCAAAGGAAAAAATATTATAACATGAGCCCATTTTCCATTTTCTCAAATGATGTAAATAGATTAAATGCAATTATTTAGGTAAAAATTAAAATTTGCAAACATGAGTAATAAATGCACTTGTGCAAAATGATAAAATAATCTGCAATATTTTTCAGTGCAATATAATGTTTTAATGTACTTGGACGTATCTAAACAACACAAACAAGATGCAAATTCATTCTACATTTCAGCTAAATGCAAAAGAAGAAGATAAAACTTACTTTAAGTTCAAATACTGGTGTATCTATAGTTTCTGCACCATGCCTTTTGAAACATTTAATAATTTTGGAAAAAGCTTTTTCTTTAATGGCCATCTGAACAGGCTCATAATCTCGTGTACCCTGGAAAGATGATTTACAAAAATTAATATATATAATATTACATATTTATTTTGAATACAGATTATCATAAAATTTATACTTTTGTTACATAAAAAATGCTTAAACAGATATAAAAATAAAATTCAAATAAAACCTGTAGAATATCTGTATAAAGTTAAAAACTATGATAATAAAAAAGTTAATATAATATAAATTTGAAACAAAAATAATTATATCTATTAATTTTTAGTATTTAAATATCTTGACTTTATTAGTTAAATTACTATCAATTACCAATGTGCATTTTACAGTTTTTAATTATATAATACAATTTACAGATTTTATTATATAAAATTTGCACAACAAACAAGAAAGCGAGTTAAGCAGCATTCACAAGAGGCCAACTAAGGTCATGCCTACATCAGGAGGGTCAAGTGTGCCCAAATAACATCAGTTAAAATCTTAAGGTGCCATTTCAGTACACAAATCAGACATTATGAAGGAATATTTAATTACTTTTTATTGAAATGCTATAATTGCTCTAAATGCTTTGTTTAATTATATTTCTATTAAAGTATCTAGTCGTAAAAGATACCAATTTTTTTTTAAAAAAAAATTGTAATATCAACCCAAAATTACAGAATTCTATAGAATGAAATATCAAATTTAGGAAGAATGAAGAGATCAAATATTTCAGAATAACCAGACCAGACATATTTTTTAATTTCTTGTTTTGAATGGAAAAGTCTCAATCTGAATTATTATAGTGTAGAACCTGTGTGTGTGTGCGTGTGTTTCATACATTAATAAAATGCAAAATACTAATAATAACTGAATTTAATTTTTAAAAATCTCTTTTAAAAATTCTCCTCTGAAATTTTATTAAATACAAAATAGCATGACAATAATATAAATTAATCAGCATGAAAAAGAAAAATAAAGATAGCAATATGTTACACTCTTAAAAAAATTTCATTTACAAATTTTTTTTTTAATATTTTTATAAAATCTTCCAATATTCAACATTTTTGCCTTGCATTTAATCAGCATTCTCTGTCATGAATTTTGTTTTACCAGACAAGTTCTGAAAAATCTGGTCAATTTATTTGAACATTACTTACCTATATTAATAAAAATGGAACTCGAAATGCGTTGCTAAGCGCAAAACTAGAGAACGGCTCGACGAATTCGGCTAATTTTTATTTTAATATTTTCGTTAAGACACGAGGATGGTTCCTATGGCGAGAAAATTGAAAAAACTACAAGGAAAATAGTTAAAACGACACTTTTCTTACTTTCCCGCCAAAAATCTTCATTTCCTTTCCCCACACCAACTGAGTAAGGTAGCAGGAAGTAATAAATTATCATTTGTTTAAAAAGAAATGCGCGAAGTCAATTGGTTTTCATTCATAGATAACGGAATGTTTAAAAAAGAAAGAAAACAGTTGCTTTTATTATTAGTCTGTATGAATATTTAATCTATGCCTGCTCAAAATAAAGTCATAATAAAGAAATAAAGAAAAAAAGAATAACAGAGTGCAAAAAGGTTTTGTAGAAAATAAAGTAGTGAAGAAAAAAGAATAAAAAAATAAAGAAAAGAAGGGTGTGTGTGTGTGTCACCATTATTTCCTCTGTGCGCGACATTTTCCAAGCTGTTTTTTAAACTTTCACATCTCTTGAAAATTAATTGTGTCTTTATTTGTTTAGTGTGTTTACATTTATGAAAATTTGAATCTCATTATTCTATAAAAATGTAGAATTTTAAACCTTTCCCTTCACCATTTAAGTAAAATATCAATTCCGGGACAATCATTGCTCGGATAGAAAGAGAAAGATGAGTAGTACAATGAACAGAACATTTGAAGAAAATTATACTAAATAATACTATTAATGAATTATTTGATTATCAAAATTTTTTTGGTTTAAAAATATTTTGGTGAAAAACCTGTTATGAAACACAGTTACATAAAATATATGAAAATTTTAGTGAGCATTAATACTGGCGAACCGACTGGTCGCCAAAGGCGGCTAGTAAATAATATATGTGGAAATTCAAACAAAAAATATTCCTAGAAGATACTAAATTACCTTTGCAGTCTTAAGTACAAATTTTTGCTGACCTTCGGCTTCATGCTCAGTATTAGAACCTTGTGTCCCCTTCTTTTTTGGAACCTGGAGAGTAAAAGGAAATTAAACTGTTGTTGAAAGAAGAATTTCGCAAGAATGTAACTAGTATTTAGTAATAACATATCAATTTCCTGGAATAATTACATATCATTGGGTGGAGTTAAAAAAGGCTCAATTTTCTCACCCCGTTCTACTTAATATTTTCAATATTGTTAAGGTATTTAATAAAAACTAAACCTTTGAAAGGAATTCAAAATTCTTGAATTTATTTATAAAAAATGTGAACTTTACTATATTATTCATCTTTACAAGAGAAGTGTACTAAAAGGGTGATCAGAATAAATACATTACTTTTTAAAGTACAAAACTAATTTGCCTTTCAAGTTTAACATTTGACACTGATGAAAAGAATATGCATTTTTAACACAAGTTTCATATTAAATAATAATTTAGAAATCTGATGACTATTATACTTAAATATTATAAAAAGGCTTCTAGTTTTTAGCAATGAAACATTACATAAGATGCATACGATTTGAACCTTGAAAGGATTTAAAACTCCTTAATCCATTTTATATAATTTTAAACTGGCTCTTAAAAATATTTAGTTCATATAAAAAAATTCTTGTAAAAATACAAAATGTATTTTGAAAGCTATAATTCTAGTTACCTTTATTATGCCACAAGTTCTGGTTATTTTTATACTTTTGCCAACATGGCAGAAATACTTGAAGGAAAAATATGGCAGATTACCCTACCTGTTTCTCATTCATACAAAAATTTCAAATTCAAAATTCCAACTAACAATATATATTTTTCCATTGTTTTACTAAAAAAACTGATGATGAAGTTAAAAATATCTAATAAAAATAAATAAATGAGGGAAATTAAATCAAATAAAAAAAATATATCTAGATAATAATCAGGAAGTAGAAGAGTAATATCTATTAATAGCTAACAGAACATCTTAGATAGATGAGGCAAATACATAATCCAAATATTAAAACTACCTTAAATAACAAATTGGTGTTCAAAATAACTAAAGCTAACATGACTTCTTGAGACATTAATATATACATGAACAATAGTAATAATTGATAGCTATTCTATACCTTAACAGAAAAGACAGATAATGATCTGAAGTAAGAAGTAACTGATGTAATTGATGATTTACGAAAGCATAGATATCGAAGGGGCACTATCATCAAATTCTTCATATTTACTTAATCAAAAAAGAAGTTAACCATTCACAAGATCTAGAATTAAAAAAAAATCTCTGAATTAAACTAATGCTTGCAATTGATTTAAAAAACAAAAATGCATATATTAAGGCCAAAGGATAAAACTATTAAATTACAACTCAATTATAAGATCAATTATAAGTTGCAAAATATATGTAATAGGGACCTTTTAAGAAAGTTCATAATCCGTTTAAAAATTTTAATTAAAAAAAAAAGGTTATGACAAGTTTTAGATTCTAACAATCCGTAATCTCTTCTAACCGATTTTTACAGCTGTACAGTCTTATTAACTTAAATTAAAATGCCCAACCCAAGCATTATTAAACCAAACAAAAGAAAATCTTCATTTTAATGTCATATGATATTACATAAACGAAGTTGACAGATTTCACATACAGATCTTAAGCTAAAATACCATTATTGACAATTTTCTTAAATTGAATTATGTACGAAAATTATACTTAGAAATGCAGATGTCAACATATGGAAATCAGTAGAATAGACAATATTTTAAATTAATGAATTAATATGAAAAAAACTCAAACAGATTGATATATGAAGAAAATCAGAAAAATCACCATGATTATTTCAAACTGTTGATATATTTTTTTACAAACCTGTCTTTATATTCATTAAAAATACAAGAATGGAATCAAATATTTCGTCGCTTTTAAACTGAAACAATACCATTAAAGAAATTGATTACTTTCTAAACTAATTTTAAAGAAGTTTCTAATTGTGAAAATCAATACTATTTAAAATGTTACACGTCAATTAGGAACACAAATCACATAACAGGAGAATTAATAAAAAATCGTATCTATCATACAAAGAAAAAGGCCACGTGCTAATTCAAGAATTATAATTTCTAAGTAAAATAGGACTTACCTTTTTTGTATTGGGTTGATCACCGTTCATTACTTGAGACATAAATGTAAAACCACTAATAATTTATACGAAAGTTAATTTATTCGATATTCAGAGTTTTGTTTTCGGTTCTCACAGATGGAACTGCCACGCGAAGTGACAGAAAAATCGAATTGCATTGAGTTTAGATGAATCACACCTGGTAGAACCTAGCACGATAAGGATGCTCTAGTAATCATATAATGACGTCAAAGAGGAAACATCGGACGGTGACACAATAAATAAGTTCTAGAAATGGAGCTGATTTTTTTTCTTTTGCTTTTTAAGTAGAGAAACAAACACATAAGTCTGCTTCAATCAAACTGGAGTGAAAAGTAATCCGAGATAAATTAATTTTCATTGCATTCAATTTAAGTCGTTCTCCGAGCAGATTATTAAATAGATAAAATCATCAAGCAATAACTGTGCAACTTCAGGGTCCTAATATTTATTTACACTATATGTATTGCAAATGTAGTGAACTTATTCAAATTAAATTCAAGTATCGTTTATCGTTTCAAAATATTATTTTTAATATTTGGAGGGGGCAGGATTACGTACATATTCATTCTCAAAGGTGGTTTTATTTATTTATTTATATTTCTTTTTCGGTTTGACATAAGACAGCAACTTATTTGAATATAAAATTGCGTCAAGAATTTTAATTTATTTACATCCTGTTGACTTTGGCAACTAGCTAGTTCCCAGGAGATATTGGAAAGGATTTAAAATTTCCTTTCAAAATAATATATTGTAATCTAAGCCAAAAATTAACTCTTATAACCGGAACTAGGATAATTCTACGAATTTTTGAGAAGTTTCATTTGCTACAGAAATGTGTGGAAAATGTATCTATCAGATAGATATATTTTGTCATAAACAAATTTTTTTATAACTATTAGATTCTATCTAATAGTGGTTATATAACTAAATTTGAACGGCAATGAATATACAGTTGACTACAGAATAAGCTGAATATTGGTACCATAGGGTTTAGAACATCGGGATTGAAAAAACATAAAATAGTTTTGAATTGATTCATTCCTTAATGAAAAAAATGATTGAAAACTTCTATTTCAATATCCAAGTCTCCCGAGTATACGATCTAAAATGCTGGAAGGTCAAGTCAACTAACAAAAAGTGGATAGGCCGGACTTCTGTGAATTCATTTCCTGCCTCACAATAAAAAAAGTTTTTTTTAACTAAAACTCACTGTTATAATACGCCTTTTCTTACTACTATAGCGGTTGAAGGTCGCGATACGAACCCACGGCGCTAGTATCTGTTGCCGAGTAACATAGCCGCTATACCAAAAGTCAACTTCAGTATCGTAGATGTTATCTGGCTTATAAGGCTAACGCTACACTCCTTATTGGTTCATACGACTCCATTTATTTCAAGCCATATAGAATATGAAAGCGGCCATGACACACTAAATCGTAAACGCAGTTACCGTTAACTTGTTGAGTCAAAATAGAAGGCTCTGTAATAGACTACTATTATATGTCATAAACTGCCCTTCAGCATGTCTTTTCTTACTTTTATTTCACGTACACTAGCTTGTGTAATACGGCCATTTTCAATTTCTTCTTGATTTTTTATCAGTCCCCCACTATACTTTACTCCATTCCTAAATCCAAAACTATACGCCAGAATCTAACCGCTGCATAGCGTGTAATTTCCCTTCCATAGCCACAACAGTTTTTTAATCGTTTTTTACCCATTTTGAAATTTTCCATGTGGTAGACTTAAAAAAATATTAACAATATCCTAAAAACAATTTAAGAATATTCTACGTACTGTGCAGTTATAATCAGGAAAAACAGCAACCCATGAATTGACCCCATTGGAGTCAATTCATGAGTAGACATGTGACCCATTCATGGGTCATGTGCTAAACAAACCGATTCTGTTTAATTTTCAATCTTTCTGCGCATCTTGGGATGTCTGCCGATAACGTTGGTGAAAACACTGTAGTTGAACGTTATGCTAGCACACAGATATTGTACAATATTGATTAATGTTCGAAATATTGTTTAATGTTGTGGAATATTGTTTAATGTCATATAATATCGCACAATATTGAACAATATTATCCTACAGGATGTGCTACCTGGGTAGCCAAATAATTATTAAAAACTTTTGATATTTCTTTAAAATTTAATATTTTGAATTATTTTCACCAAGCTTTTTTAGTAATGTTAATTTTATTTCTTATGTTAAAATTTCAATTAGAATTTTCAATGCAATTATTGTTTTGTCTAATTAATTGATATTGCTTTTTAATTTGTTTGCTATCCCTTTATTCTTTTCTTTTCCCTATCCTTTTTTGTTTCTCCAAAGGATACATTTTGACTAATGACCACGTTTTTGTAAAATTACATATTTTCTTTTTTTTAAATTTAAATGTTAAATCACAGAGAAAAGAACATATTCTTTCTCTGTATAATGAATTTTATGAATATAGTTTTTAAAATAATTATTTTGCTCAATAGAAAAAAAATGAAACTCAAATTTTTATATATTGAATACATTTTGTTTACAATTTCAAATTATATAAAAAAAAGTATAGATGCCATTTTTAAAAAAATCTATGCAACCTATGAATCAATTATTTCATATCAATTTATAGAAATCTTTAAAGGACAAATAAGTAAAATTATGCAGTGTTCTGAAACTGCCGCATTCTGCTTTATGTATTCATGGCATGCTAGAAGGAGATTCACACCTAGAATATCTAAACCATAACAAAATGTCTTCCATTGTCCCGGATAGACTATATATCAGTGAGAAATTAAAGGAATAACTTGTACATTTACTCAGTCATTATCAGTACACAGAAATCAACGTTACTGTCTCGAACAAAATGGGAAAAGAACGTATGTAGAAGTATAATCCAGCCCAACTCCATGCATACATTAAATCAAAAAATCCCTGAACGTGGTTCAATAACCAACATGAGATACACTCGTTAAAGAAAAATTATGTCTACTACTACTTAAACTACTTGTGTATCTAAATTATTTTTTTGGACAAAATCATAAACACCCCGATATCCACAGACATAATTTGGGAAAACTTTTTGTCACGATTCTTACTTTCCGATGTTCCCACTTCCACATATCTTGAAGACTTTGCTACAGAACTCAATGGCAATAGCAACATCATCATAATCAGGCATATGCGTCGTTTTCTAAAAGCGAACTCTAACAATGATATATCACCAGTGCTAGTGACAACTCTGGGGACAGCACTTCCAGAATACGTGAGATTATGGTTTATACAAAAGAAGATTCGACTGATTATAGATCACCCTCGCTAATGCGGAAAATGTTTTTCATTTTCCCGTAAAAGTCGTGCATGAAAAAAACCCCATACATGCCCACAATGTGGAGTCACACATTTGGAATAATGTCAAACACCTGCCAAGTGCCCACACTCTCATTATTTAAATCGTACCCACATTATATCAAGTAGCAAAAAAATTATGGATTATAAAGCTCGGAATCACGTGACCACATGGTAAGCATGACGAGCTCACACCCGATCACATAGTGGAGAGTTTACTACAATTGTTAAGTCCAATATGTGTACCAATAATAATAACCTGGGGTCATCCTTAACTCCCAAAATGGAATTGATGGTCAAAACGATGCTGGACAAAATGGAGCAATAGACGGTTGCCTTAGTCAAAATGCTAGAAACTTCATTTGAAGCTCTTCCTCAGCATATTTTTAATCTAGGGGCTCATAAGGACATTGTCATAATCTGCCCAAATAGAAAGAGACCTGCCGCTCAAAATAAAGGCGTCTAAAGCTCTTTGAGGCAAGCTGACCAAGGAGATTAATAATTTTGTTTGTCCTTTTTTGTTTGTTCTTTGGCTTTTCTTTTTCCCTTACTAGTCTTGTTGAAGGGTTTGTTTGTTTGTTTAATTTTGGGCAACTGTTCTCCCCCCTCAAAAAAGAAGGGGACTCTTTTGCGATTTTCTTTTAATTTATGAACTTTTTTCAGTGCCTCCTTTGAAGTGACTGTAGAGGTTTAAAAAATAAACGAATTTTATGAAAATTCCTCCTTTTTCTACTCCACCTTTCTAGATTTTTCAGGAGACTTTTTTCAGAGATGATTTTTTATCCCAACAAGGGTATGCTATTTTTTTCCTTTCGACTTTCGGATCGTCTGGGTGGAGGATTGATGAAAGTAATTCCTAATAGGGCCTCTGTTAAGCTTATTCCCTCTTCTGATTTTGATAATAATAATGTCGAAATGCTTACTGGGGAGGTAATCTTTAAAAATATCAAAATTATCATTTTTGACATATAAACACCACAGGGCTGTGATATTGGTCTATAAAAATCTTTCTTTGATTCTTTGGAATTACCAGCACTTATATTTAGGGATTTTAATCTGCATCATTCCATGTGGGGTTAACACTTTTCCAACGTTTTAAGTAATACTTCGTTGAATGGCTTCAAAATTTAAAATTTATTCTTCTCAACACAGATTCTTCAATATATACAGCGCATACGGGGAATACTTCCATCTTGGATCTAACAATGTGTTCAAGTTCAATATATCATCAAATTTCTTGTCATTCGAAACATTCGAAATTGATCACAATCCAATTATAACATCATGGGCAAACCCGGAACATACTCCTCGCATTCTATCTATTCTATCTCCCAAATCTATTAATTGGAAAAATATTATGGAAAATTCTGGTCAAATCCTTTTTTCTAAACACAATACCTTACCTAAAGTTATGGCTAAGGTTTCTGAAGAAATCAAAATTAATACCAAACACACTATTTAAAAGAATAATTCTTTCCCACCTTGGTGGAACATTATCTTTCATGATTTTTATTTCTTAAAAAAATTTAAAACGAAAGCACAAAGGCAGATTTTAATTTCAGATTGGATTAAATACAAAAAAATTACATCTAAACTCCGAAGGAGTATGAAAATCTCTTGTCGTAACTATTGGGATTAGATTTGTAGTGTCTCTCGTAATCCTCGAATGTTTTATACCATGCTTCGAAAAATGAGTTACCACTCGCAGCAGGAGGTCAATATTTCCAACATAATTCTCCAAAATAACCGATATATTTCGAATACTGTTCAGTAAGGTAAACTTTTTCTCAACTATTTTCCATATAGCACATACCATGAACATATTCCATT
>JAOUZG010032936.1:7645869-7668192 GCA_026289955.1 Argiope argentata | reverse complement strand
CGCCAATCGTTTCCGCAGACGTCGCCAATGGTAGCCAAACATCACACCAAGGAAGAACAAATATATATAAAAGCGTAATTTTCAGTGGTGCTACAGCACCACTGAAAATTACGCTTCTAAGAGAGAATAACTAGAGTGACATACGATGGGTTTATATTCTAAAAGCAACATGCTGTGCAGAGAATTGATTTATGTGATTGAGGGGGTCTTCTCATCTAAAAATTGAGATTTGTATATAATTAGGGGGCTCCATACCCTGCTGGATTATGCTCGCCAACCCCCAGGAACTAATAAAGCAGTTCTTCCCGGATCGCTACACTCGCTCGTGATCTTCTAAACTATTTATGTCTAGTAACAGGTGTATTCAGATTCCAAAATATGATAAAACAATGCATGAAATAAAAAAGTAGCCAGTATATGGTGGTGAATCGGCAGCTAAAGTGAGGAGTCAGAGATGAGTTCAGCCGTCTGGAGAGACTGTAAGACGAAGATGCTAGGAACTCCTCTCCTGTTGGATTCTTTCAGTGCTTTGAGAACTGTGGACGATTACTACTTGTGGGCTTCTTTCTGCTGCAGTGTGCTATCCTGTATTCATCTCAGCTGCACGTATTTGGCGTCGGTGTATTCGCCCCGCCTTTGTGTTGGTGAATTCGTGTGCAAATAAACGTCGTTGTTATTTTCTACCGAGGTCTACTGATTGTGTCTCCATACAATACACGCCCACCATTATAACAAGTGGACCCATCGGAAAACATTTTTCGTAACAATATTGAAATTATCTTCAAACAGCTACTTTATATTCGATATATGAAATGAAATTACTGTATAAATGAATTATGTTTGCTGTAAGTATAAAAATTAAAATATGTATCTGAAATTTTTAAATTAACAATAAATTGTTATTCAAGATCTTAAAACCTATAAAAAATTAAATATTAACATTTACATTTTATTTACTTTTACTACGTAAAGTAAATACCTTAATTGCATGGGTTCATTCAGAGTAAAGTAAATGCGTTTCATTAATTCATTTACTTTTAACAACGTAAAAGTAAATGGATTTTTCTTTTTCTTCCCTGCATATAGAAAAGATAAAAGCAGACGGAGCAAATACATGCGAGTTTGTAAGTTTGTTATAATTTTGAATTTAAATGCCACTGAGACTAACGTAAAATTCTTACTTAAGCTGTTTTCAAACACTGTAAAATCTAATTGAATCTCTTCCTTATTTTCATTTAAAAGCATAAAAGATATTATTATGAATTTTGAGTAAATTAGATGTAAATATTGTACATATTTATGAACTTTTGTGTAAATATTGCAAATATGTGCAAATAGCTTAATTCTATAGAATTAATTGTAATGGAATCGCGCATCAGCGAGAAAGACCGTTCTAAGGGTTTTTGCAACAGAAGATAGCTATATTTGACTAATTTGGCGATGTAGGCGTGCTGACTGTACAATGAGGTCACTAAGAGTTTTTATTACACTCTAAAATGTGAAGTAAAAACTAAAAATTAAAGATTTGTTTCTAGAGAATGCTGGAGAAAGTTCCACACTCGTCCAGAACGAGCTCGCGGTTTCTGCGTTTGCCCCGCCTACTTTAGTGGGATACTTTTTAAGATGGCGCTTAAGGAGGGGAATCAGTTGGAAAACTAGTTACACTAGTTGGCTTAGCTTGAGATAACATCTTTTCTTTTTGAAGTGGGTTCTAAAGATTTACTGTTTACCCAAATTAGTGGATAAATAGAGTTACTTCACTGTGAATTTGTAGCCTTTGTCGTGTGTAATTGATACACGTTATCCTTCATAATAAAGTCTGAATCTTCGCATCATTATTTAGAGAATTTTAATAATATGTTCATTAACGACAATAGAGGAAAAAAGTTTACCTTATAGTAAAATTTGGAAAAATATGCTAACCAGAGATTTATTCTTATAGAATCCTATGGAATGATATTATAGATTATAACTACAATTGGAATAATAAAAATTTATACAAAATGTATATTGAATATTTAAGAAGGTTAATTCAGCTTCTGACTTTAAACGATTGAACAAAACTATTTTTTCTGATGGATAAATTAGCCTTAACTTACTCTTAAAAATATTACAAAACTACAGATACATACATTTTACTGGTGGAATATAATTATAAAATTACAATTAAGTAAAAATATAAGAAATATATTCATTTTTGTTTCAAAAATTTAAATTCCCCATACATACTTTCGAGATGTAATTTTACAGTGAAACATAATAAAAATACTTTTTCAAAACTATATTTTTTAAAAAAAAAACCTTCTCCAAAGATACATATATGTATATAATGTGTGACAATTAGATGCATTTGAAAGCAAAAAGATCAAATTATTATGCCAATTATTATGTTTCGAGAGAAAAAAGTGTTCATAGTCTGATTTAATAGAATAACTATAAAATATTAAATTATATTAGTACTATTTCTATCTGCATTTTTTAAATCGAAATACAAATATACTCGTAATTCAGTTTTATTAAAAATGAATTTACCAGAGCATGTTAAATATAAAATTTACAATTAAGTATATGCCTACGTCCTGGCTCAGAGGTAGCGCGACCTCCTCTTGTTCTGGGCGTCCTGGTTATAGCATGGTTATTCTTCTATGTACTATTTGGGAGTAGGGATGACGAATATTTTAGAAACGGTTATTACGTAACCAATATCAAAAAGTCACAAATATCAGTGATCAATACTTTTCAAAAAGGGGTGTGATTCAAATCACAGATACATTCTTATTGGTTGATATTTCGATTTTAGGTCTTGGATCACGATAGAAAGTAACAATCGATACGATCTGTTCAATATAGTGATTTTTACCCGAGAATTTCAATTACTCATAACAATGTCATATTTCTGAAAAGTACGCTCTATTTTCCAAACAATCAATAGCCGATTTATAACGAATTTTTTTTGTACATAAAAATTTATTAATTTGTAGGTAATCACCAGATTAAAGAAGGTTAATTTAAACAAAGTTAGATTATATATGTGTCTGCAGCTCAGTAAAACAATGTAGTGGACTGTAGTTTTTAAAACAGTTTATTATAAAAGTCAACAAATATACAAATTAAATTATTAAAAGAATAATAATATTTAAATAGCAACCTCGCTTAATAGGAGGTAAATGCAAAGTACAAATTAAATTATTTAAATATAATAATATTTAATCACAACCTTGCATAATAGAAGGTAGATAGAAAAAGTACAAATTAAAATATTTTTAGAACAATATTTAAATCGCAACCTCGCTTAATAGAAGGTAGATGTAAAGTACAAGAGCTGAACAGTTCGTCTCCTGCTTAGTAGAGGAGCAATTATCGCTGCGTCCAGCTCGCACGATAGCGTAGTCTGAACTGATGGGTTTCCCCTTTTCGCCACCGTGGAAAGTGTTGGTGAGCGGCCAACTGTCGCCAAACCCAGGAAAGGTTGGCGGGCTGCGAAGTGAACGTAAACATCCCGCCACGCGTTGGAATTTTAAATTCCAACTCTTGCAGATTACATCATACGTATACAATAATTAACTTTTCTGACAAATTTGAAAAATTTTAAATAGTTGCATTAGAAAGCTTAAATTTACTACAATTAATACAATCCACACAATAATTAGTAACAAATCAAATACAAACATGCGTGGAAGATACAGAAACACTATGCTTCATGAAATAATACATGATTGAATAATAACAATTGAAATACAATACATGAACACACTTTATAAATATAATAGAGAAAATATAGATATTACACTTATTAAACAATACATACAATTAATTATCTGTTTTAACAGGAAGTAAGCAAACCTTAGATATCGGCCTCTTTAAAGTGCCGTTTGCTGTTCTTACATTCACTACACGTACACATCCATCCTTACCAGGTATTACATCAATTATTCGACCTAGTATCCATTTGCATTTGGGCACATTATCTTCTTTTAGTACTACCATCATGCCAGGTTTTACATTACTTTTTACAAATTTCCATTTTTGACGCTGTTGAAAATGATTTAAATAATCACAACTCCACCTTTTCCAAATATGTTGGGTTAATTTTTCCACCCGCTGCCACCTAGATAAGCGATTATCTGACACATTAATTAATTCAGGTTCAGCAATTGTACTTATTGGTCGTCCAATAAGGAAATGTCCTGGCGTCAAAGCTTCCAAGTCATTAATATTAGAAGAAATTGGAGTGATGGGACGCGAGTTTAAAATTCCCTCAATTTCTACAATAATTGTGTTAAATTCTTCATATGTTAAATTTGCATTTCCAACCACCCTCCGAAAATGATATTTGAACGACTTTACTCCAGCCTCCCAAAGTCCACCAAAATGTGGTGAACTTGGAGGAATGAATTTCCATTTGATAGCATCAGAGGTCAAAAAATTACTCAAATTATCATCTGGATATGTAACTATATTGTGTAGCCTTTTCAATTCCGTTCCAGTACCAACACAATTTGTAGCATTGTCAGAAAAGAGAATAGAACATTTCCCTCTACGTGCAAAGAATCTTTTTCAAGTATAAATAAAGGCTTCAGAAGTTAAATCATTCACCATTTCAATGTGTATTGCTTTAGTAGTCATACAAACGAAAATAGCTATAAACCTTGTGGAGTTCACATGTACGTTGACCTTTATATTTTATAAAAAATGGGCCGGCAAAATCAACGCCTGTGTTAGAAAATGGACTACTGGCATTAACTCTTTCTGAAGGTGGATTACCCATTAATTGTTCTACAATAGCAGGTTTATTTTTTACACATATAACGCAGTTATGCACTACATCTCTTGCTAGGTTTCTGCCGTTAATTGGCCAAAATTTCTGTCTAGTTAGATACAAAAGAGTTTGAGGACCTACATGCAAATACTTTTTATGATAATGTTCCATTATTAAACGAGTTAATTTACTTTTAGATGGCAAAATTATCTGATATTGTTGGTCATAGCCTAATTTAGCCTTAATAAGTCGACCTCCGACTCTAAGTAAATTATTATGATCTAGGAAAGGATTAAGAGATTTTAGATAACATTTACCTGAAAGCTGTTTTTCCTTTGAGATCATATCAATTTCTTTAGAAAAATCTTGGGCTTATGCCCACTTTAAGATACAAACAGCAGTTTTAAATTCATCTGAAGAAATATGCCCTTTTTTTAGGTGCAATTACTGCTTTACAATTGGAAATAAATCTGAAAATATAACTAAGAATCTTAATTAATTTCACATAATTATTACTACTAGAAATAATATGAGAAAAAATAGAGTTACATTCAAATGTAGTTAGTACAGTGCATTTTTATGGTTGTTTTAATTCACATACAAAGTCATTGTCTGTGATTGTTTCAGACACAGATGATTCTTCAGTTTTTGATCCATTTCTAATGAATGAAGGACCATTTCACCTTAAAGAACTATATTGAAGGAATCAGGAGACACACTCCTAGAAATGAGATCTGCCAGGTTCTCCTCTGATGATACATGTTTCCAAGTATAGTCTTTATTCATCTCCTGGATAGTGGCTACCCGATGGCTAACAAATGTTTTTAATTCTTGGGGCGGTTTTTTCAGCCAAGCTAATACGATAGTAGAATCAGAGTAGAGCACTATTTCAGAAACTTCAATATCAAGAGCCTTTATTACTCTACGTGTCAGTTTGGATAATAAAAGTGCCGCACAAAGCTCCAGTCGGGGGATAGTCACAGGTTTAAGTGGAGCAACACGGGATTTGCTACACAACAAATATACAGCATCTGAGTTGCTAGAACATTGCACATAAATTGCGGCTCCATATGCTGCAGTAGAAGCATCTGCAAATCCATGAATGACTACTCTGTCACTAGAAGGAAAATGTCGTGGGATTTCCAGTTTCTCAATGTACGGAAGAAGTAAAATAAATTCCATCCATGCACTAGCGACATCTTTAGATAAAGAGTCATCCCAACCCAGTTTCAATAACCACAGCTTCTGCATAAAAATTTTGGCTCTTGAAACAACAGGACCAATTAAACCTAGAGGATCGTATATCCTAGAAATATCTGAAAGGATGCTTCTCTTAGTATAGGAATTTTGAGCTGATATGGTTACTTTAAATGAAAAACAATCTTGATTTGGTTTCCACAAAACACCTAAAGTTTTTACAGGCTTCATTTCTTTAGATTAAATTGATAATCTTTATGATTTGGAATATTTTAAGAAGACTTTCAGAGTTAGAACACCATTTGTGGAGAGTCATGCATCCTCTTTCAAGTAAGTTAACAAGCTGGGTTTGCAGTTCTCTAGCGTTTTCTAAGGTATCTGAGCCTGTTAATATGTCGTCCATGTAACAATCCAGCTGAATAACATTGGATGCGTCTGGAAAATTATCCTTTTCATCAACTGCTAGCTGTGTTAAGGTTCTAGTGGCTAAATAGGGTGCACTAGTTGTACCGTAAGTGATTGTATTGAGTTGGTACGTTTTTGTTGGTTGATCTGGACCTTCTTTCCATATTATTCTTTGCAAATCTCGGTGTTCAGGATGGATCAATATTTGCCTATACATCATGCGGATATCTGCTGTAAATGCAAATTCATGTTTGCGAAAACGCATCATTATGGTAAACAGATCTTGTTGAACAGTACCGCCGTTTAATTGAATTTGATTCAAGGACACACCATCAGATATCGGAGCAGAACCATTGAAGACCACGCGAAGTTTTGTGGATGACTTTAAAGATATATAAACTCCATGATGAGGCAAGTAAACAGCGAGTTCAGGTTCAGTCATTTCCTTAATTTCTGTCATATGACCTAAATCTCGATACTCACGCATGAAATCACAGTAAAGAGAACTCATGTTTTCATCCCTACTAATGCGCTTCCATAAATTATCTAATCGTCGCTTAGCAAGAGTCCGAGATTCTCCCAATTGTTTATCATTTTTTAAAGGTATTTTTACAATAAATCTGCCTTCTGGTGTTCTTGAATAATTTTCAAGGAAGTGTTTTTCACACAATTCCTCTTCACTGTTTAGAATAGGAGTATCCTCTCCCACTGATTCAATATTCCAAAAATTTTGTAGAGTTTTGTTAATATCTTGAGAATATATTACAAGCCCACAAAATTGTAGATTATTATCCGAGATTTCGTATCTACCACCTGCGATGTCACCAAAAATTGTGTCTTGCAAAATTATACTAGAATTCTTGGTATAAAATTTATTTGGCCTCAACATTTCAAAGAACAAATCTGATCCTATTAAAGCTCTGATTTTATTAGGTGTCATAAAGCCAGGATCTGCTAAATTTATTCGATCAGGTAATTTAGAAATATCGATGTTTAGTCTTTTGGACGGAGTTAAATTTGTTATTGAAGGAACTACATAAAAGGAAACATATCTAGTAAAATCATTTTCGAAGTTTGATATTTCTATTTCCATCCTTCTTTTAATGGTGGTATTAGTGTCATTGAATCCAGAAACAGGAATATTTATTTTTTCTTCTTATAATCCTAATAATTGAGCACATTCAGTAGTGATAGCACACACTTGGTTCCCCGAATCAATCAGACATCGGATCTTTATCCTTTTTCCGAACGCATTTTTAAAATAAATTAGTGCTGTCGGCAATATGCACATGTTATCCGATCGAGAGATAGCGAAGGTCGAACACATCCCCCTTCTTCGAACCATCAAAGATGAAGGTTCAAGGACATCTGAACTGTGGGGGTGAAAGGGTCTGTCGGTGGTCACTCCTTCTGTGGGTTGATTTAGTGACCCTCTCCCCTCATGTAGTAAGGAGTTGCGGGCCATCTGGCAATCTTTAACTTGGCACTTGAATTTAGAAGAGCACAAACCAGCATGAACCCGAAGGTAAAGTTTGCAGATCCCACGAGTGGAAACAAATTCTTTTCTTTCCTGTATGCTCATATTTTGAAAGGTTATACATTTATATAAGGGATGCATGCCTTTACAACAAATACAAGACTTATAACTGCTTTTGTTATTTGATTTTATAACTAGAGATTTTTGTTTATATGAATTATTTATATTTATTTTTCCTGCTGAATTTTTCATAGGAAAGGTCGCTTTCGCGGAAACTGGTAAACGCGAAACACTTTCTAAAATAGAACTTCTTCTTTCAAGAAAGGATATTAGGAAATCAAATTGTGGAACTTCGGAGGTTTTTAGAGTAAATTCAAACTGCTTTCTTGGCTCTTTGTCAAATTTTTGAAGAATTATATTAACAAATAAAATTTCTGATAAATTATTTTGCTCGTAATTTAGAACTTTAAGGCCCGAATGTTCTTTTTAACACAATCTATTAACTGACGAAGCTCCTTAGCTGATTCTTGCTGAATTTTAACATAATTTAATATGGAAAGAACATGATGATCAATTAACAATCTTTCATTTTCAAATCTTTCTTTTAAGGCCTCAGACAGAGAATCAAATGTATCATCAGATGATTCTAACTGCTTCGCTTCTCCTTTAAGAGACGCTCTTAAATAATACAGTTTCTGGTTGTCATTTAAGTTGTCATTATTCGACACCAGCGTAATGAATTGGGTTTTAAAAGTAGCCCATTCACAAAATGTTCCAGAAAACGTTGGGAGCGGAATTTCTGGCAAACGTACTTCACTTTTGATGTTTTCAACAATCGGTTCTTTTAAATTAGATGGAGATTTTAAAGAATCGAGAATAGAAGTGATTCTTACCTCCAATTCTTCAAGGCGGCCTTCCACTTGTTCAAAATCCTTTTCCATTTCTTGAAGAGGACTCAAATCTGGAATCGAAAAGAATTCTTGAAGAAGCTCATCTAATTTCTTCTGCAGTATTCCGATTTTTCTCAGTTTAATTTTCAGTTCGCATGCTGAATATTTATCATCATTTTCGAAGAATGTTTCCATTTTTGTGACATTGGCCTTAATCGCTCCTTTTGCACGATTAATTTTTTTCAGCAATATCCACTGTCGTTGGCATTGTTGATATTTTTCAACTTTCAATAGACACAAACTTTAAATTTATCCAGTCATTATATTTCAATAATCCGTTGGCTACGACGGACCAAAAAATGTCTGCAGCTCAGTAAAACAATGTAGTGGACTGTAGTTTTTAAAACAGTTTATTATAAAAGGGTTTATTATGATGGAACAGTTTATTATGATGGGTTTCCCCTTTTCGCCACCGTGGAAGGTGTTGGTGAGCGGCCAACTGTCGCCAAACCCAGGAAAGGTTGGAGGGCTGCGAAGTGAGTGTAAACAATATGGTTTACTTAGAATTTGATATATAAGATTTCATTGCAATAAAATTATATTAAAAAGTAGTTATAAAAAATCTATAATAAATAATGCTAGAATTCTAAATGATCAGCATTTGTTATTAACTACAAATATTTTTACGAGCAGATTATTTAGATTATCTTTAAGAAATGCTTAAAATTAAATCTAGAATCCCTGCAATTTTTACGCAGTCACTTAATTTATTTGGTTTCAATACAAATATTTCTGGAAAAATTTAAATGTCTAGTAACTTTTCAGTGGATTTAAATGAAGGAATAAAGATTTTAATATTTTTCTTCTGATTTTGGAATGCCTAAAAAGCTACTAATTATTATTTTTGAAAAATTTTAAGAGCCTCTTCCAATTTTTTAAAATTAGAATTATAGCTTTTAGTGAATGATCATTATAGATAATTAAAGCAGCCGTTTTCATAAATCATGAAAAATAATGATAAAACTTACAGCTTGCTTAAAACTCAAAACCCAAATGTATTTTTAGCATGGATATATCGTTCAAGCATTAAACTTTAAAGCTCAGAAATTGCAAGCTGCCAATTCTTTAATATTGTGTTAGAATAGTACATTAATGACTGGGCGGTATATATGCCAAAAGTTCCAGTAATGGAAAAGTAAGCAGGCTTGAAGACAAAACAGTTTTGTCACTTTTCTATGTGAAATATATTGACAAGGCGAAAAAAAAAACCCAATCCGAGGTTCAACGTAGTTTTTCTGCACTGTGACGAATTTGGATCAAAGATGTAACAAGTTATCAAGGGCGCCGATAATCTTCACTAAACCATTCCATCAAAAATGAAATTTCAAGTAATTCTTGATTTAAAAAATTATCATTTGAATAAATTATAAACGCATATTATTATAAAATTACAAAATTTTATTAAGTTAAAAATTAATAGTTTACAATGTTAAAAAATTTAGCAAAGGGGGAAAAATATAATATTTTCAATCGAGTATTACTAACAAATGAAGTTATGCAAACTCATTCGTGAGTTCTTAGGAGTGCTACTTAAAAAAATGTCGCCAAAGAAGGATCCACAAAACTCACTAGCGCCAACAGTGATTATAACTATAGCTGGACAAAACCTCCTGACCCTAAGAGGTGTAGCACAAAAGGAAAAGGAATTTATAGAGGTAATTACGGTTCGCCGGAAATTCAAATGGCGGAACAAAATCCAAACTCATTGCTGGTACAACAGTTGTACCGACCCGTAAGGAAAGGTTAAAAAAATCTTGGTACAGCAGTTGTACCGCTCGTAAGCTAGTGGTAAAATGGAATTTCCTTCAGATAATTTTCCATTGGTTTTTCAAAGTGTGTTAAATATGAAACATAGTAATGTTCAAAACTCCAATTGATTAAAATTGGTGCGTGGGTAAAAGGTTTACTGAAAATTAGCAAATGTTTTGTGCTTGGGAGGTCTGTCATTCATTCGCCCTCTTCGTGGGTTTGCTCCTCATTTTACTTCCTTTTATGACTCCAATTCCGGGAAAAACTATCTGAAAAAGAGGATCAATATCTTTCTTTTAAATATACAATTACCTAACATATGCGGAGATTTGAATAAGTTTTTTTCTGTGCGACTCTTTCTGATATTTGCAGTTTTATTTTATTTTCGGCTTATTGCATCTTTAAAAGCGGTAGTTTTAAATAAAAAAAACAATTGATGTGAGAATAATTTTATTTTATTATTTACTAAATTTAAAATTGATAATTTTTAAGAATCTCCTTTTTAAACCGTTGGTGAATATATTTGATTCATTAATCTTCATTGTGATTATTGTAAATTTAAATTCAAAATGTTCTCAAAATATAATTTAGCTGGCAATGTTAAAAAAATTAATGAAGTTAAATACAACGTCGCAGGAGACTATTCAATTTTATGTAAAAAAGCAAATTCATAAATTATTCTAAAAATGTGTTTAAATGATATTTAAATGGACACTAGGAATTTTTTTAACATCTGATTTAAAATTTTATTCCAGTCAATGATATAAATTATTAAACTTATCGCTTATTGTATAATACCATTTGTTATTATTTGAATTTTAATGCAGTTGTACATCTTTTAAATCTTACCTAGTTATTATTTAATTGTAAAATCAAATTATTTTCTTCTTTATTTTTATGAACAGAAAAGAATATATGCATTTATTTAATGACAATGCATTAGAAAATTTAACCCAGAAAATTTAACTATTCTGCAAGTTACCCCATTAACTTGTAGAATAGTGTAGTAAAATAAAACTATTAATATGAAAAAAATTTAAAAAAATTATTTCGTAAAAACCTTATTTTTCTGGAGCTTACGAGAAGCAAACTTTGTATTGGAGACATTTTACTATGAAGAAATGTGATATGATAATGGCAGAGTAAATAATTAAGATTTTAATTCATTAAGGGTTATAAAATATTTTAACTCTTTTTTTTTCGATACTATGAAATCAAACCAGTTTTATTTATTCTTAAAAATATGCACGCACAAATTAATAGCAGAATAAGAAATAAATTCATCCCATATAAAAATTATGCAAATATATACATTTTTTGTTTTGCTTTAGGAAATAAATCTTTCACCATAATTTTGAGGAATAATTTTACCATTATATAAAATAAAAAATGTTTTAATAAGTTTAAAGTTTTTTAAAAAGTTCAAAAGATCGGGCACATTTAATTTATAACAGCTAGAACCTCATGAAAGAAAAAATTATAAATAAATTTTTTAAGTAAGTTTTATGCAGTGTTATATGCAGTGTACATAACAATTGAAAAACGATTTCCGATTACCACACAGAATGGCTGCATTTTGAAATTATAAGGTAATTTTAATTTTTCTTAGAAATAGAAAAAAAAGGATGATCTATTCTCACAAACCGAAAATACGACGCGATAAGCAACAATGACGCTGTTTCCAGGTGGCAGGAATTAATTTTCCTCCAGTGTCCAGAAGGGGAAAACAATATCTTTACCAAATTTGTGACACTTAAAAGTAGCAAATATTAAACAATGTAGGAAATGGAGAAATTTAATTTTAAAAGAATCCTCTTTCATAGCAATGGATAAATATATTACTTCATTCTTTCTTTAAAATTATATTTAAAACAATCATTTTAGAAAAAAATAAGTTCATATCTTTTTTTTTTCAAAATATTTTTTTAAGAATACAAAAAGCCGATAAAATGAATATAAAATTAGATATGCTTAGAATAATCCATTCATCTAATGATTATTTCTAATTCTATACAAGAAAAAAATGATTTCCTTTACAACGATCTTTGAAATCATATTCATAAAACTATGCATTTTGTATGAGAAATATTTACATGAAAGCTTTCCTTTCCGTTTTCTTTTTTTTTCAAAACATGTTTAACAAAAATGAATATAAAATTTCTTTATCGTATAATGCGTAAAAAATAACCAACTTAAAAAATTATTAATATAAAATTAATCATCCTCCAGTTAATGCACCACGAAACCTCATGATAAACACTAGACAATGCTTCGTTGTCAAAAACAGCAAAAAATGAGATAGAATTATCAAAAATTGCAATTTGAAATTTAAGTAAATTAATCGCAATATTGTGTTGATATTTCAGTAATGTTAATTTTATCTTGGACCACTGAAAAATGTATTGAATAATAATAAAAAAGTGCATTCATAATTCTTAAAAATCAATACACGATAGTCTTATTTTTTAATAAATGTGCCAAAAAGTCATTGAAGGAGCCAGTCGAATTCAATTTTATGCACGACAGTCATGTAAAATCTTAAAGTTAGCTGTAGGGAAATGTGTCGTAAGTGAAAGAGGAATAAAAAAAAATTGTGGATTCCTTTCAATCTAAAATCACAAATTGTCACAACTCCCCGTATTGACAATATGCTATCTCAAAACGGATTGAGCCGACAGCTCTAAAAGAAAAGAAGGATATCGGATGATCCTCGACCCTCCAGGGGAATGAAAGAAAATCCTAGAAACACAAAGCATTCTTCCCTTGTGTCCTCAGGGTTCCATCTCCTTAACGGGAATAAAGATAAAAGGAGTAATCTGTGAACGGATTGAAAAGTGATCGGACTGGCTATTCTTGGAATAATCGTGAAACTGAATTGCTTATCACTGAAATCTATCGAAGCAGTGACTTCTCACTTTCCGATAATTTCACTGTAAAGTGATTAGTCACTCCTCCCCTCAATTGTAGCGACCTTGACTTTTCAATATTCGCATTTGACAATTCGCTATCCTATGAAGATCATTATATGCTTGTGACGTGAGTCGTAGCCGTCCCTGGACAACCACACATGAGTCCCATTAAAGTTTATTTACATCTTTGGAGGTATCTATTGGTAGAATTTAGAAATAATGCAAACATTTTTAAGAAATGACTTTTATTTTTAATTCAACTTTTTCAAAAAATGCTTTACTCCACTAAATAAATTAAATAAATAGTATTGAAAAAAATTTTGAAAAATAAATCGAAGTAGATAAATTTATTTGACCACATGTTTCTTACATTAGTAAAATAAGTATTAATTATAATTAATAAATTTTAAATTTAATAATAATTAATAATTTTTATTTAATAATATGATTGAAATAACCGATATTTGGAACAAATATTTAAAAATAGCAATAGCAAAATTATTTGTTACTCAAAAAAAGGTGGGTTATGCATCTCTATTTGCGAGTTGCATGAATATACACAGTTTTTAGTTTCTTCAAAATACTTATCTAATACTTTTCTTGTAATGAGCATTAACGATAAATCTCAGTTTAAATACAAGAAAAAAGTGAGATTAGATTCTTTATTAGTCTAAACATTACTAACTTCTCCATCTCGAAAACATAACAAGTCGAAGAATGCATCCTAAAAACTTTTGATCAGAATGCGACCACCCGTTGTCGGATGATCAAAACATGGTGCAAAACGTTAGAAATTTGACGACTGTTTGGTCTGGAGAATAGCGATTTAAATCCTTAATAATGATTAGTCGTCATCTTATGTTTAACTTCGGTTGGTGAATGCGGTAGTTGTACTGACGACGAAAGGGTGAACCAAAATTTTAAACATCTTTTCATTTTTCTCTAGGGTATCACAACACAGGACAGCATAACATCGCACAAAACAAATGTGCTACACAAAAATTAATAGTAGAAAATAGAGTTCATAACTAAACAATCAACACTCATCCTGGTGGTTCGAACGGACAGACTCCTTCCACGTCACGGACTCTCTTCGTAGCTAATCTCTTTCACAGTTCCACTCAGCTACTTACTATCTGGTAATACGATCCTTCCACGGATGTTAGAAAAGATTAGTCCTTCACGTCTTTATAGTCTTCCTTCCTTCTGGAGAGTTTTTCTGTGAAGTGGAAATTTTTTTTCTTTCCTTTACCAATGAGATATTCCTAGCATGATAAATATTCTAGAGATGTTTGGTATTTGCTTTTTGATAAATGTGATATAAATTCTGAAGGAAGACTTTCTGGCTATGTATATAAATCCATAAGGGCAAACGTCTCCCATCTGGTGTGGAGCTTAAGTTTGAAGAGAGGGCGTCAGCTCAGGTTTTGTCCTCGAATTCTGACTACGGTTCAAAATTATACGTTCCAAAATAGCTGTAGAATTGATTTAAAATGGGACGTTGATATAACTAAATTTAAACTCTGGTAATTTGTATATTCAATGACAACCCATCGAAACATAATTTCGGCCCAGGTTTCCCCCCCCCCCCCTTTTTCTTTTAATTAATGACGTGATGATATCATCTTTACATCACGGAATCATTATCGATAGAAATGATAAAAGTTACATTCACATTATGGTTAAGCAGGGAACTGAGTTACTGAGCGGAATCGACTTTCTTTCTGCTCATAACGATTCTCTCTAAGATAAAAATTGCCTGTCGAAATTTGAATGTGTGTTCCGCGGCAGCGCATGTTTCGGACATCAAAATGGAGAATACTAATCTTCAAGTGTAAGTTGTAGTTTTATTAGGAATATATTTTAGCATTCTATTTCATTTTTTAGAAGTTTCTCAATTTCATCATTCATATATATTCTTGGAATTAATTATTTATAAACGATTGAGTTGTACAAATATGCATGAATTAAACTTTATACGCTTAAAAATGAAGAGAGAGAATGAGATAAAATTGAATGTATTAACATTTGAACAAACAAATTTGAGGGTATTTGTCTAAATATATGTGTGTGGAACAAGTGAAATTTTCTATTCCCGCTCCCTTTTATAACTAAAAAAACAATTTTCGAATTCATATGAAAGAGTGAAATTTGTTGGGGGGGGCAGATATACGATAAACAATAGTTGATATATTATGTTATATAAGGTTTGGTTATGTTGCAAGATACATTGTGCTATAAAAACATAAAATGTATGCAATCTTACCTTAAAAGTATACACCCTTGATTATAATTATTTTTGGATGCATGCCTACTTCCAGTTTTAATTTGAATTAATTTAGCTTTTCAAATACTTTTGAGAAATGTGTAAGGGAAAGAAGGATACATTTCAACTTAAGGTATATTGTAATAGCTAAAATTTCACTGAATTAGTTATTGAATGTGGCTTATGTTTTTTGAGGTTTTGTGTCATAAAATACGAACTGAATATTTTATAAATGCCCTATCATTGACTGATAGGTTGTCAATTAAATTTTTTTTGTGTGAACATATTCCTGTTATAAGCTTTC
The DNA here is from genome assembly GCA_026289955.1 of Argiope argentata. NCBI lineage: Eukaryota > Metazoa > Arthropoda > Arachnida > Araneae > Araneidae > Argiope > Argiope argentata. The sequence continues at coordinate 7,652,176 of JAOUZG010032936.1, read as the reverse complement.
TATTTTTAAACACAGGTGTATGCTTTTTAGTGAGCTTTTTGTTTTATGGTTTGATAAATAACTGAAATTAATTTTCATTATCGGATTTTTCATTAAGGGAACTTGAATTTGTTCATGAAATTAACCAAGCATCTATATTTCAGAATATAATTAATAACTAAATTCTTTTTTTAAATTGAAATAGGTTTATTTTAAACTTAATAGATGTGGAGAAGACCTCAATAAGCCTCTGGGAACAGGTTCCAATGATGTTAAACTTTTTTTTAACATTAGTACTATTACTATTTAAGCTGCTTTCAAATGTGAATATGGTTTGATTCTATATAAAATCTATAATAAAGAGTAAGTGAAAACAGGCCATGCAAGCAATGAAATATTGCAACCATTTCAGAATAGTTGCAGACTTGTATGGAATACACCAATTTTTAATTAATTTGTAGATTTAAAAATTATTACTCCTGACTATTTTAGTTATTTCAAACAGTTTTAGATTTGATTAATTTGTATGCTTAAAAAGTTTTTTTTTGGTCTTCCTACAGTAGAATTAAAATATATGGTACTTTTCCGTTAGTCGGGCAGCAACGTAAAGTCGGCAAAGAAATTTGGAAAAATTTTACATTATTTTGCAATTTTTCCCTGCCACCCAGCTGATGTAAAAGATTTATATACATTCATTTCGAAAATGAAAGTTTTGTTTTAGGAATAAATGATTTATTTTTAGAATTTGTGGGAAGTAAAATAAAGTAATTCTTCCTGTGACAACTAGGAAGCAAAGAGGGGGAGGACAAAATTTAGGCAAAAACGAGATTCTTGGATTTTTTAAAATAAGTTATTTTGATGTGTTTTAATAGATCACATTAAAATGAAACTTTCTTTAGATGCATGACTAGAAGAGCTTCCTGGTCCATTTCTTTTACTAATATGTCTTTTAATTTGTCTATAATTAACTAAAAAGAATGGAAAAATGCAAGAATCTTGCCCCAATATCTTTATATTTTTAATGAATAATATCGCTAATATATATTGTTGGCTCACTGTGCTTTATGTACATTTGTTATAATTCAATATTGTATTTATGGAAAGCTGCCTCATAGTTTGTTGAAGAGTATTATATGGTTAAGATTTATTACAACATATCTAGGCTTAGTTTGAAATGCATAATTAGATTTTTTAGTTATGTTTAGAAATTGTGAATTATATGGAAAGACTACCAAAGATTGTTATCATGAATAGAACTAAATACTGAAAAATAATGCATGATTTTTACAAAATGGAGGTCATATTAAAAATCATTTAATTGTGCCTTTTTTCCTTTTTTCTCTTCCTTACTGTTCATCAATTCTTAAAGTTATTATATTTGGTTTTTGTCATAAAATTTTAGAATATTCCAATTGTTGCTTTAGCTACTATAGATTTTAAACTCAGTTTGCATTTGAGTTAAAGAATTATTATGATAGTTACATAAAAAAAACACAATTCTTTTTGCTTTTCGTATTGACTTTATATAGATTTTACAGCAAATAATTTTTATTAACTGAGGCAGAATCACATTTCTTTAAAATATACTCTGGATAAATATTAAAACAGTATTTCCATTTTTTCAAAAAACTGCAATCTGCACACTTTTTCTTCTTTGAAACTTTGCAGCAGGAAGATTTAAAATTGCAATTTAACTCAAATAATTTTTTACTAGTCTTGATTAACTGTCTTTGTTTCCTAGCTGATATTCATCTTTAACGAATTGTATTAATTTTGTACTGTCAATCAGCTTTAATTTAGTCATTAAACATACACAACATACTTATTTTTGATGTAGTAGAAGCATTATTTGATACAAATAACTAAGAATTAAACTAAAGTAAAAGACTGTACAAAAAAATTGTTCTATTTCAATTATATTTTGAAATACACATGCAGAATGAAATTAACTGAATGTTTTATGACTAATAAAATTAGTATGTTGACCCTTATATTTAGCCAGAATTACTTTCACAAAAAATGTTAATAATTTATTATTTGTCTGGTATAAGTTTAATTTTGCAATAATTACCCAATATTTAACAAGTAAAATTATGCACAATTGAATGCCTTGTTTCAGATGCACTAACCTTGAGATTAATTAAAATTAGTCAAACTAGGTAGATTTAGAAAGAAAAAAAAATTAGCAGTTATTTAAATCGTAAATGTATGTAAATTATCCTTGTTTGCAAAATATTTTTTTTTAACATAAATGATACTCTCAAAATAATCACATTGTAAAAAAATAAAAAAAATGTGATGTTTTAAAAATAGGCGAGGGGACCATTATTTTCAATTTCAAATTTGCTATCTTTTCATAGATTTACATTTTAGAAGAAATTTTGCGAATTTTTTGAAATCTGAGGATCTGGTTTAATAATTTCTCTTATTTTTTGAAAGTTTCATGAAACCATAAAATATATTTGACTAAAGTTTTAGCAACCAAGCATGTTGTAGTTTATAGTTTTTTTTAATTTTATGAAAAAATTATTGTACAGCAACTAATTTATCATTAAAACGATAAATTTTTGAATCTTATTAAATTATTTAGTACAGTGATATTTTCAAGTTATCATTAAAAAATTAACTTTTTCCTATTTTTTAATTCAAGTTCCGATGAAAAAAATCAGTGTAAAAGGAGCATGCTTGCTAGCATATTTATGTTTGATTTGTAACTTTTGTCAAGAGGTCTAATCTGTTTTGCAATAATAAAAAAGGAAATCCCTTTTATTTGAAATAATTGCACAAATATTATTGCAGTGACTGTTAAATGTAGTCCACTTTTTTCTAAAATGTATTGTAAAGTTACATCATGTTTAAAAAAAATCAACCAATTAAAGATGTTAAATATATTAAATATAAAGCAAATATATTTATTTCTCAATAAAGGAAATTGTTTTTGGATTTCATTCTGAATGGCATTTTTTCTTTATAAAATTGGCACTTTCACAAAATCATGCTAATTTTATGTTTTGGTGACCTTTTTTATACTACTAAGAAATGTTTATTCTTTTACAGAAACAAGACCCCTTTTGAGAATCTGATGGAAAAAATGTCTCTTACTAATTTTCCTTACTGTCATAGAGTTGAAAATTATGAAAAATTAGCAAAAATTGGGCAAGGAACTTATGGGTAACATTGTAGTAGCTTGATACTATTCTATTTATCATAATTTCTGAATAAATTTTAATCATTTTTTATCCTTTTATTGAATGGAATTTTTAAAGAAAATATTTGAATTATTCTATTTTTCTTTCAATTTTATGTTATCAAATGTAAATTTTAATGTATTAAAATAATAACTTATTTGGATTAACTAGCATGCGAAAACAACCTAATTAGTCGTGCTACTGAACTAATAGATTGAAAGCTCAACATCAAAATCTATTAAAGATCCATTATGAAGGGAAATTTAGAACATTGTAAATCTCTCTTTGATCGAATTTCCTGCTGTTGTATTATGAAGTGACTGGATGGGAAAAAGCTGGCTTGTGTTTTTACTTTTCATTTAAGAAAAATTCAAAACTAAGATAGTCCATTTTATCATTGTGTAGTTTTAAAATTATAGAAGGATAAACTAATTGAAAATAACTGCAAAATTGCATTTTTTATGCATAAAAAAAATTTTAAGTATAATTTTTATGTTATAGACTTGTCTTCCATTGTTAGATAACAAGTTCTTTAAGTAAAGTTTTAGACATGAATATCAAACTTAACATGAATGTATACATTTTAATTGTCCAAGCTGATATGTAATAGAAATTCTCTATTTTTGGCATGTGATAAAATCTTTAATTTAGAAAATATTTTATCCTAATGCTTAAAAAATAAAATAGTTAGCTAATTTCAATCCACGTATTAAGAAAAAAATTATGTATCTAATTTTGGTTCTTTTCAGCTAGCCAGATGCAAGCAAAACATTTCCAATGAAATTTAGCAGAATTCTACTTTTTCGCTTGTGCTCGGCTAACAGGAAAAGTACTATAATTTTTATTGCTAGTAGAGTTAACAATAAAAATGTACATGGTTCTTTTGTCTTGTAATGCATGAAATCCCTCCCCCCCTTTATAATCTAACACACTCAACATTTTAGAATCAATTTAAATTGTAGCTCTCAATTTAAATTCTGAATATTTAGCTGTTAGGTAGGAAAGTAAACCAATGTATTCGGGTTTACTGAATAGGAATTTGACTGATACTCTTTTGAGTTGGAGCAAAAGCTTTTGTTCCCCATTTAGATTTAATTTGTTGATTTAATGTATAAAATATTTTTACGACAATGAATCCGAATTACTAACATAGTTGATTAATTCTGATTTTTTTTATGAAAAAAAAGTGTATTCTTTTGGAATCTTTTCCAAATGTATGATTCCGCATTAGTGTTTAAATTACAGATGGTGTTCTCTTAGAATTTTTTTCAGGTATTTATTTCTGAAACTGAATATTTAATTATAAATTTGTCAAAAATCTAAGGGGTCAGAAAATTAAATAGGTATTATACTCTATTTGATAGGTATATTAGAATAATTTTTGATCTTGTATTTGTTTGATGCATATTTTCTTATAATTTAATAAATGTTTTTATTCTTAAGTAAAAAAATCATTAATTAAGGATGTTTTCCCTTTTCTGTATTATTTATATATTAAATAAAAACTTATTTCCACAAAATAACTTAAAATTAATATTTGCTTATGGATTGATTAAAAATTAAAATAGGTATTCAGATTGAACTCGTAAAGAGAGCCTACCTGCAAAATATCAAAATCCACCATTGGCTTTAAAAGTATCTGTTCACTATCCTTTTTTTATTATTTATTTATTTAGCAGTAAAGAAATTTGTTCTCATGGAAGCTAAAGTAATTCATATTCAGCTATTGACTTTAGTTTTGATGAAGTTGTTGCTTTGATATGAATTGCAGTTGTTTTTATACAGATAATTCCCTAACTTAAAAGTTCACTTCCACTATTACTGATTGCTTTTGATCAAAAGAAATTGTGCTCTTTTTAAAATTGATTTTATCTCTGATATCTATATATATATATCTATATCTATAATAAAAATCTGTAAAATATATACATTTTCATTCTATGTATAATTTTTTTCTGGTATGCTATGGATTATATATCAAAATATTAAATTTCTTTTTTGCCACACTACATATTTAAAAACATTTTATTTATTAAAGTAGTGTATAAGAAATACATTTTTAAAACAATATGTTATATTGATTTATCAGTTTATTATTTTTTAATGTCTAATTGTTAATTATGAGACTATAAAGCTGTGGTAATGCAATTCCAAGATAAAAATAAAAAGTTCATTTTTAAAATGAAGATTTTTTATTTTTCTCCACTGATTTTAAATGCAGTTTTTTTTATCTGCTTAATACAGAGAAGTTTTCAAAGCGTGCCATTATAAAACAAGAAAATTAGTTGCTCTAAAAAGAATCCTGGTAGAAAATGAGAATGATGGGGTAAGATCTCAATTTCTTGTGAATCTCAGCATTTTATTTTTTTAAATGTATTTATTAGTATATACTAATTAAATATTGGATAATTTCTGTTAACTTAAGCAGATTTTATATTTATTACATTATAAATCAAAATTATTCTGAAAAGAAAAAAAACTATAAAAATAATTAACAATTTATGCATTATCTGAGACTGTGAATCTTGAAAATTCGCAATTTCATTTTAAAAACACTGTTTAATTACAAAAAGATATTCAGTTAAAAAATAGTTAAAGGATCAAATACTTAGTATAAATTATTTTTTATTTACGATTTGAGTACTTCAAATGCACATTATGTAATAATTCAACTCTATAATTTAGTTCATAAAACCTTGCTACAATACAAATTATTATTTTTAAACTGTTAATATTAATTTCTTTTCATCAGATTATATAGCACTTCATCTTTTATAATGTAATGAAATATTTTTCAATATTTAGAATTTGAGTTTTTAAAGTTATCAATATACATAGTTGGTTGCTTTTCGTTACAGTTTTGCATTTGACTTTTTTCATTTGCTCTCTAGGATTGTTTTCAGATTAACACTTAGTTTCCAAAATATACATCTGTAGACTCTGAGATTAATTTTTATTATCGAATGCCATCATTCGAGAATAATTTAATTATATAAAGATGATGAATATACAGCTTGTATATATAATATCTTAAAACATTCTTTTATGTTTATTCATTTTGTTTCAGACAGCTTCCAGACACTTGGAAACCAATAAAGTATCTTGTTACAAGCGGGCGAGCGGCACGAAAACTCGCCAAA
>JAOUZG010032936.1:7604152-7635327 GCA_026289955.1 Argiope argentata | reverse complement strand
AAAATTAGAATGACTAAATAAAATTATTTATAAATTAAATATATTTATTAATATTATGAATTATTCATAAAGTATTCGCATATATCTTATTTTTCTTTAGTTTCCCATATCTGCTTGAAGGGAGATAAAAATTCTCCAACTTTTGAAACATGAAAATGTGGTCAACTTAATTGAAATTTGTCGAACAGCAGGTATGTTTAATATCTACTGCACATTTTACAGTTTTTAAGTATTTTATTATCATTAATTTAGTCATTCTAATTTTAGAGTAATTTTAAATTGGCTTAATTAATTATAATTTAACAATATTTTCTTGTATTAAATTGTAGTAAATTAGTTATTGATATTTATTAACTTAATTGCAATTGTATTAAAATCTCAGCTAAAGCTACCTTTCATACCTGCTAAGGATTGATTAAGTTTTTAAAAATATTTTTATTGATTTTTTATCATAGGAGATGATTTAATTCTTCTTAATATTTTACAGCAACACCTCTCAATCATTATATATCAACATATTATCTAGTCTTTGAATTTTGTGAGCATGATCTGGGTGGTCTGTTGATGAATGCCAATGTGAAATTTTCTCTTGGAGAAATCAAAATGGTTTTAAAACAACTCTTTAATGGTTTATACTTTATTCACTGTAATAAAATCCTTCATAGGTAAGTTATTATACAAAAATGAAGTAATTTCTTATAAAAATAGTTTTTGAAAGTTATTTTAAGTTAAAAAAAGTATCAAGTATAGTCTTTAAAAAAAACCTTTAAAAGCTGGTTCTTTTTCATTTTATTTAAATAATTTCCTTGTCAAAAATTAAAATTTATAACCTTGGCAGTGTGTTCAAAGTGCAAGAATTTCTTGTATTTGTAATATAGAAGCTTTTTGCTTACTTTTTAATGAAATATGCAAGTAGTTTTCAATTTTATTTTTTCAGTAATTATATACTTAATTTTTTGATATTACAGGATTTTGTTTAATTGCTAAATGATCTTGTATTTAAATATTGGATAGAAGACTGTTTCAATTCTCTTGAAGATAAACATTCAGCTTCTGTTATTAAATTTCATAAATGTTTTTAAATCAGTAATGCCTGAGCAGAATAGGTACAATTGGTGAATTTTTACATTTTTTTCTTTTTTTTATAAACATTTTTTAAAATCTTAATTATGTGTGAAAATTTCTAAATATATATAAGGAAATAAACTTATGGAAGATTTGAACTAATATATACTTTTGATTCTAAAATTAAATGGTGTATTCAGGTTCCTTCTAAACACAGTTTTATAATGAAAAGGAATTTTCTCAGAATACCTTAATTTAACAAAAGCTTCACATGTATTCCAGATTTTTTCTTTATTAAACGGTGTGTTTAATAGGAGAGAAAAATTAATCATTATACAAGCCTTTAACTTTGTCCAAGTTTTTTATGTCAAGAATACTTATTGGCTGTAAATTTTTGAGTTGTTTAAACTAGTAAAAACTAACTGAAATCTATAAACTTTTGAAAACTGGAAGTAAAATTCATTTCTGAATTGGGTTCATTTGCATTTTTCCAGATGTTGTTTGTTTATTGTAGGTTGTATGACGATGTCACAATTATAAAAAGGTTTTCTTCTTAATTTTAAGATTTTATCACTATTTCTTGAATCTTTGATATTTCATTGGATATACTTAAATTCATAATTTTTCTGCCTTTTTCAGGGATTTGAAAACTGCCAATATCCTTATTACAAAAGCAGGAATGCTTAAAATTGCTGATTTTAGTTTGGCAAGAGCTTCCAGTATTGTCAAAAATGCCAATAAACCGAATAACTACACTAATACAGTTGTCACTTTGTGGTACAGACCGCCAGAACTTCTTTTGGGTGAGAGAAATTACGGACCTGCAGTTGATATGTGGGGTGGTGCTTGCATCATGGCAGAAATGTGGAAAAGAAGGCCAATTATGCAGGTGTTTCCATTATTATCTTTCAACTAGTTATTGAACCTGTGACTTTACCTGCATTTATTTTTTTCTATATGTAGGAAAGGAAGGCAAAATACAATTTTACCTTGTATAACTTTTGCATTCAAACTCTGAATGCAAAAGTTATACGAGGACAATCAATTAATTTCTAACCTAAAGATTTCATATGACAAACATTTCGTCTCAAATTTGTTGCATTTGTTTAATGATTATTTAGAGCAAATGATATATAATTAACCACTGGAGAAACATTGACATTTTTCGTTTGTACTTTTTTTAGATTACATTTTATTTTAATCAATTAAGTGTTAAGAATAGGCAATGTGTAGGATGTCTCTGATGTCAAGTTAAGCGGGCTATGGTTTAATACTTGACATAATTACATGTACAGGGTTGGCATGAAACTGAAAAAATTCAGAGAAGTTAAAAATCTAACAAGGGTGTGAATGTAAAGAATTTTTTAATTTCTCATTTTTTCATCTAAAAACAGTATCTTTGAACAATGCTGGAATAAAAGATTGTAAACATACCAAGATTTGAATAACTTTACAATCGAGGAAACTCTCCTCCTTTTCTCTAACTTCCCTTTTTATGTTTAGATTATTCTAATTTTGATTTCAGCAACAGTTTTCTGTCCATAAGATTCACGCATTTCATCTTATGAGGAGGCACAAGATTTCTTGTTTTTGAGAATAAATTTCTTTGGTGGGAATAATAACATTCAATCTGCTGAAGAATCGTAGGAGTGAGAAATTGTGATCTTATTTAGAGTAGATTAGAGAATTTTATTTAAACATGGAGCTTTCAAAATCTCAATTTAATACAAATTAAACGAATAAAAATATTAATCTCGATTTTGCTGAATGGGTTAGAGAAATTCCTCTAAATCCATTTGCTGCTTCCTTTGTAAGATTATAAGTTTAAGTAATATGGGGAAACAGATGCTTATTATTTATACCAAAATAGAAAACTTAGTAAATTGTGTGCCAGTTTTTTTAAAAAAATATTGTTGATTAACTTTGTATTTAAAAGGAATACAGGAGATACAAATCCAAAAATGTCAAATTAGTTTCTAGGTATTTATTTAAATGTGAAAATGATTTTAAAAATTAATTTTGGTAAAGAATATTACTAAATGAACTAACAGTTCTCTCTAAAATGCTCTTACTTACACTGTGGGATATATTTATTTTTTAAGTACAGAGAGGAAATTTGAATATGCATTTTGAAACTCTTCCTATAAGAATGTTATGGTTAAAATTGATTCTTGCAAATATGATCAGGATATCAAACCTTGATAGCATGACAAAATGACTAGCCTAGTATTGCATTTTTAGGTTATATCTTTTACCAATTATAAGCAGACTAATCAATAATTTATAAGAATTCATTTTGAAATTTAGCACAAATGTGCAAATTTAGTTTACTAAATTATACACGTTTGTTATTCTATATTCATGTATAATATAAAATCATGGCCAACTTATTGGTGAAATGAGTATATCAGTTTGATTCCTTATTGCAATAAATTTCATCTGTATAGCTTGTAGTAACTTGAATTATGTTCACATACATAGAAAGGGCAGTTTTCCTATAAAGGGTTAACCTAAAATTTGATACAAATATATATTGGGCTAAAGAAATTTCTTTCTAATTTCTTTCATATGTCGATATTTTTTTAAAAACCAAACACATTTCTGAAAAAATATATATATTCAGCATAGTTTAAAGTGCGGATATTTACAAAAAATCTTTTACTATACTTTTCTCTTTACATTGTATTTTATTTAAAAAAAATTTTTAGCATATATATCTGAAAGTGACTTTTTTTTTCCTAATAAATGTGGGAGACGAACTAAATCTTCCAAAAATATTACTCTTCAGATTGCGGAGTTTTAGTGGGGAGGTGTCTAAAGTTTATTACTTATGAGTTCAGTTTTGAAAACTAAGATTAAAATAATGCAAACGAAGGATAAAGAAACTTCTTTAAAAAAAATAAGAATTTATTTAGAGTTAAAAAGCAAATTTACAAGGGGGGGGGGAGTATTTTTAGGGAAATATTGAATGGATTAAAGCATGGAGATATTACAGAAAGATTATTTCTTCTAGGATGACATTGGAAGTCTAAGAAAAGTACATTATATGTCTGAAACACATCTTGCCATATGTAAGAGCGCAAAGCATTGATGCACGAAAATGTCTTTTTCATACGGCGGTTAGTAGGCCTCTGCTTGAATATTAATTGTGTCAGTCCTACAAGAGCTCAATAGGTGGCGTGATTTTGGAATGCTGTATTAATTAAAATTATTGTCCTCTGGGAAATTATCTAACCTTTTACAATTCTCACTTTGAGTTACGTCTTCAATTGGATGTTAATAAAAGCAAAAATATAAAACATAAATGATAGTTAAACAAAATAGTTCCTTGGGATATCCTACATAAATGTATTTTTTTCTCTTATTTATAATGGTCTTATTTTAGTTCTAAACATCCAACAGAAAATTTAGGAATGCAGAATTTTTATTTCATATTTGGTGGAAAAACTAGCCACAAGTTTTTGAATTCCACCATTTCTGAATGCCTTTAAAAATTGAATAATGAATACTGAAAATTATGGCAAATATTTTCCTTCTGCATTTGATGGCAAATAAAAACTTAGTTGAAAGGAATATATTTCTGCATATTACATGAATCTTTTCTTTTTTTAACCCCCTCCCCCCAAAAAAAAGATTATAGACAAATTCTAAAGTTGAAAATATAATTTTAACAGTACGATTTAAAATGACAATGATTAACAGTATGTTTTGCTCTCTTCAAAATAGACATTGGCTGCATCAGGGATATTTTTAATTTTGATAAATCTGAAGATGTGGCCAGTGCAGTTCTGCATGCTTTCAGTCCAATCTAGTTGTATATTAACCTCTTCTTTTTTCCTTTTTTTTATTGCACTCGTCGCAAGACATTAGTTTAATTTTATTATTTTAGTAAAGGTTTTAATTTTACTAGATACTTTATTCATTATACTTTCTTCATCTAAAGTGATTTTAAAATGCTATTGAAGCATTTATTCCTTTTTCCATTTGGAGTAGTAGTCGGATTCCCTCTCCCCTAAGAAAATGAAATATTCTATTTTTATTGATATTTTTATATGTGAAATTTTTTATTGGAATAAAGAAATTGTTTTCATTTTTAGGCTTATGTGAAAGATCCACATGCCCTGGATTTACTTGACAAGCTATTCACTATTGATCCTACGAAACGAATTGACAGCGATACTGCTTTGAATCACGACTTCTTTTGGACAGATCCACTCCCATGTGAATTAACAAGGATGCTTCAATCTCATTCTCAGTCTATGTTCAGTACCATTTCTATACTCGGTGAATCCAAGACAAATCTTATTGCTAATAATGGGCAAAATCATGACAGGTTTTTCTAAATGATGTCTTGTGCTTGTGTGTTAATTGCAAGTGTGAATGAATTATTGAAATTCAATGACAATTGAAATATACCTGAACAACATGAAGAGCTTGAATACATTTACCTTGGTTTCTTACAAACAAAATATTTCATAAAAAAAATTATGTGATTAAATACATCTTTTTATTGATGTTTTTACATGCTTTTTTTATAAATAAAAAGAAAATGATTTAATATTGAGAATGTATTTTTATTTAAAAAAATTTATATACCAACCTAGCACTAATATTTTTCTTACTTGAAATAATCTCAGGAAAAATTTAGTTGAACTTGATTGGATGAATAAAAAGTATGTTTATATAAACACTTATATTGGCGAGAAAAAATCACACCAAGCTTTCAGCCAACCTCTTTCAGCACATTTAAGCATAAAATAAAGCTAGCAGTAAAATATAATGAAGTTCCATCATTTTAAATAAACCTTAATAACAAGTTCACTAAATTAAATACAATAAGTAAACCAAACAATGAAATATTATTCAGATATAACAACAAAATCACTGAGTGATCGTGGCTATGAATTTTAAAATGAATGAAAATGGATATAAATAGAATGCTTTACTGTATATACCAGTGAAATGATAGAGAACTGTCCTTAGAAGCTTTTTCTTTGAAACCAATATTTAACATGGCTTAAATAAACTTTAAAATTGAACAGTTAAAAGCGATAAAAGATCTCCCATTGAAATATAATGGGGAAAGGATAATGTGGTTAAAGTGAATACAAATTCTATATACACAGCACACGTTTTTTTCTTGTCCTATGGCCCAGTAGGGTTGCACTCCTTCTATTAGTATACCAGCTATATTGCAAGATGTGAGGTGAAATAAAGTGTGTGGATTTTAATAGTAATGATTCCTACGTGTTTTATTTCTGAAAATGGAATTACAAGAACCTTCTGATAACAGCAAATTATCCTTCACAATTTCATAAAATAGGGGGGGGGATCTTCGCTACTATCAGCATGGCTGAAGTAAACGTTGTAAGAATTCTCCCCTACAATTTCAGCGATCCACATCTGTGGTTTGCTATGTCTGAAAGGACTTTTGCGCTTGGTGCACTGAAACCAGTGACCGAAAGTGCAACGAAATTTAACTAAACCATATCGAATTTACTGCCGGAAGCCGCTGCTATAATACGAGATATCATAAATCCAGATACAGTAGACCCATATACTACAATTAAAACGCATCTTATTCAAAGATCCAGTGTGTCTTGGCAACAAAAAATGCGAAATTTGCTTTCCGGAAAGGAATTAGGAGGTAGAAACCCTTCAGAATTACTAAGGACTATGAATTGTTGTGCCGCTTCACACAACGTTCCGAAAGAACTTTTGCTGGAACTTTTCTTGCAGCAAATGCCCAATTTTGTTCCAACTATTTTGGCATCAATTGCACCAATAACTGCAGAAATTGCTGATCGAATCCTCAAAGTGAACTCATCAAATGTATCCCTGTCATCTACTGCAATATCTTCAACCTGCGATAATCGGATTCTTAATGAAATCGAAAGACTTAATAGGAGAATCGACGAACTTTCGATTAAATACAGAAGAAAGATTTCAGTCGTCCGAAGTAAATCGCCGTTCATCTTCCCGTCCTAGAGACTCAACTGAATGTTTGTACTAAAGGAAATGCCAAACAGCAGCAACGAAATGCAATTTTTCAAAAAATTCCTCGAGCGAAGAATAAAAGCGATTACATTCTCTGCTTCATGTTCCGCGTCGCTTATTTAACAAGGGCAGATCATCTAAAGTTTCTTTTCTCATCTATACATAATCTCATATTAGTGTACTTCCTGCATCATTTGCCGAGAAAAAGAAACAGAATTGTTTACAGCAACTGACGGCCGCGAACATATTTCCCATAAATGTGTACAGTGAGAGACTTTTGACTCTAGATTTGAAGTTAAGAAAAGTATTTCGATGACCGTTTCCGTTTCTAATTTCAGCTGTTTCGGTGCCTATAATAGGAGCTGATTTTTTGTTATTTTAATATTCCCTTGATTTTCGAAACAGACAATTAATAGATAATGCTATTAATTGTCTGTAGCTTGTACTATATGAAATTCATTCCACTTATTTCAGGCGAGAGCGTTTTTTCCCGATGTTTCAAGAGAGTTTGCTGCAGTTGTTAAACCTCCTTCCTTTTCTAAAGAAATCGATGTTGAACATTTTATTAATACTTCTGATGCACCTGTTTTTGCCAAGCCTAGACGATGAACCCCCGATTAGTTAAAAGAAGTGAAAGCAGAATTTCAGCATATGCTTGATTTGGGCCATATTAGACCCTCTAAAAGCAGCTATGCATTAGATTTTACTACAGGGCTTCATGGCAAAACAATTTTTTCCCCGGTTGATTTAATAAAAGCTTATCATCAAATACCGATTCGCGAAGATGACATTCATAAAATGCCATAACCACCTTATTTGGACTATATGAAAGTACTAGAACGCAGTTCAACCTTTGCAATGCCGCCTCTACTTTTCAACGTTTTTTGAAGAAATTCCAAGAGGTTTAAATTTTGTATATGCTTTCATCGACGATATTTTGGTTGCTTTATCTTCTGAGGAAGAACATGTACAACATTTGCGATTACTTTTCGAGCGTTTGGATCAGTATGGATTGTCTATTAATCCTTCTATGTGTACATTAGGATTTCAACTTTGTGAGGCTGGAATAAAACCTAGATAGAGTTTACTAGATAGAGTAGATGTTATTTTAAAATTTCCTAGACCATCCACTAGTTACCGTCGTTTTCTTGGCACATTAAACTACTATAGACACTTCATTCGACAAACTGCCCATATGCTTACTACTTTAATAAAATTCCTCGAAGGCATAAAAAGTGTTCAACGAAAACAGTTAACACCAGGCCCGATGAAGATATTTCATGGACAAATGAGGCAACACAGCTTTTGAACAGATGAAAGAAGTCCTTTATTACATCACCCAAAACCAAATGCGCTACTAAGTATTGGGTTGATACTTCAAATTTCGCCGTTGGTGGTGCCTTAACGCAATATAGTGATAATACCTGTCAACCACTGGCACTCTTGTCAATGAAACTGACTTCTTCACAAAAGTAATGGTCTACTTACGATAAAGAACTCATAGCCATTTATACGATGATCAAACGATTTCGGCACATGTTGGAAGATACTTTGTAATTTATATCTATCAAATGCCTCTTATTTACGCCTTTCAGCAGAAAGTTGACAAACGCAGCCCACGTCAACAGAGAAACTTGGATTTTATTGATGGTTGTATATCTAGGCTTAACCAAAATAACTAACTTAAAAACAATTTATTTAAAGTGGGCTCCTGAAATAAAACTAAATAGCAAACCAATTAATCAAAATCGTTTTGCTGATCAGTCTGGTCACAAGATATCAAAAATGCAGTGTGCAATCGTGAATTTTCTACGCCAGTTGGGATAATTCAATACAGATTAAAAGATTTTAATTTCGTTTGTTATATTTTATTTTAATTCAAAAGTACTTTAGGATGAATCCGAAAGATCGATTAATTAACAATGCTAAGTTTTAAATGCAACTAAACACTAAGAAAATAAACATAATCGTCTGAAATAATCTTTCGAAAATATATCTATAATAATAAAAATGGATCTCGAAATGCGTTGCTAAGCGCAAAACTAGAGAACGGCTCGACCAATTCGGCTAATTTTTTTTAATAATATTTTCGTTAAGACACGAGGATGGTTCTTATGGAGAGAAAAAAAATGAAAAAAACTGCGTGGAAAATAGTTAAAACGACGCTTTTCTTACTTTCCCGCCAAAAATCTTCATTTCCTTCCCCCACACCAACTGAGTAAGATAGCAGGAAGTAATGAATTATGATTTGTTTAGAAAGAAGTCAGTTGGTTTTCATTCATAGATAACGGGATGTTTAAAAAAGAAAGAAAATTGTTGCTTTTATTATTAGCCTGTATGAATATTTAATCTATGCCTGCTCGAAATAAAGTCTGGGCAGGGAAGAAAAAAAGGTTTGTAAAAAGAAAAGTAGTAAAGAAAAAAAGGAGAGAAAGAAAAGAAGGGTGTGTGTGTGTCACCATTATTTCCTCTGTGCGCGGACATTTTCCAAGCTGTTTTTAAACTTTCGCATCTCTTGAAAACCAATTGTGTCTTTATTTGTTTAGTGTGTTTACATTTATGAAAATTTGAATATCATTCAATAAAAAAGTAGAATTTTAGACCTTTCCCTCCACCATTTAAGTAAAATAGCAATTCCGGGACAATCCTTGCTCGGATAGTAAGAGAAAGATAAGTAGTACAATGAACAACATCTGAAGAAAATAATACTATAAATGAATTATATGATAATCTAAATTTGTTTGGTTTAAAAATATTTTGGTGAAAAACCTGTTATGACACAGCTACATAAAATATTATACGAAAATTTTAGCGAGCATTAATACTGGCGAACCGACTGGTCGCCAAAGGCGGCTAGTCATAAATAAATAAATATATAATGAATAAATAGTAATCTATGTTCTATTCTAAACTATAATATATATGATTCACAATAAATAACTGCTGATTGATCTCCAACGAGCCAGTTTAGCGATTCAAAATAGAAAGGGATGGTTTTTGTATTTAAAAATGTTTCGGCAATCGAATCATTTCGTTACTGTTTATTCGTTGCTCTTTTTATTTGCTTTTCCAATCCTTCAGATGGTACCCCTCCCAAATTTCATTTTGTATAATTTCGTTTTCTTGGAATTTTCTTCTTTTACTATTTTACTTAGATTTTCATTCTTCCAAACCTTTGGTCACAACAAAGCTAATAACGGCAACATAAAGAATTCTTCAATAGCGACCGTTTTGCAAAAATTCAAGTACTTAAATTCCTGTTAGGTTCTTTTCTATACTGTTCAAATGTAGCACTAACAGAAAATCGAAATATAAAAAAATATCTCAGAAAGGAAAGTACCCTCCTTTTTTTATAAGCAAGTTATTCAAAAGATACCAAACTTATGATAAACAGCATACAAAAACTGTAGAGATCAATATATTGGCTTTGGATATTGGCAGTAAATCGTGAAAAGATAAAATCTACATAAAATTATCATTTGGTTATACAGTATGCCAATAGGAATGCAACCTTCTTTAATTATTAAGCAAAGCATGCTAGAAATCATCTAAAAAACAAGAATTAAAATATAACTTTCGAATAAAAATTTTTTATTGTATAATGATGGTATTTTAAGGCGTTTACAGCATACTATACTCCTACTCTAAGGTTTCTTTTATGAGAATATTTTATTGTGAAAGGAAGATTCAAAAAGATTTCTTTAAAAAAAATCTGCAATTCCTTATATAAATTTGATTATTTTAAGTTTTGCATGAAACTGAGCAGAGAAACTCTCATTTTATGATAATTCCACTTGAAAATTCACAAATATAAGAAGAAGAAAAATCTATAAAAAGTAATTGCATTAACTGTATGCTTTCAATGTGAAAAGAATTCAGTTAATTAATAATTTCAAATGAAACTAGCAGGTTGCTGTTCAGTTAGTGACTAATCTGAGCATTCTTCTCCATTCAAAAATGTTAATATCAAGTCACATAGGAATGGTGCTAGAATTGACATAAAAATACATCATTTTGATAGTAAATATCTAATTTTAAATGTTCATATGGATATATTTAATTAATTGAATAGATCATTAGTAAAACAAGCGGTACAATATTTTGTAAAATTTCCCTTAAACGGGCATTTTCTATATTATATAAATTTAATATTTCAGGCAATTTCTTTATGTTATAAAAAGTGTCTGCAAAATGCTAACTAAAAAAAAATAATAAAAACATCTTTTTTAGTACTTCTTTTATATAATTATAACTTCTTTCTCCTGTTTGGAGATGTTAGGATTTTAATTCGTACACAAATTTTTGTTTTCTAGAGAAACTGAAAAGTAAAATCTTTTTTCGGTCACATATTTTTGAACAAATGCATGCAAAATTCAAGAAAGGATACAAGATATGTTCTTTTTACATAAGAAAATTGATGCATTTTCTAATAATTAAAACATACAGTGCTATGCGTAAGGAGTCGAGTATTCAGTATTTGATCTTTAAAAAAACAATTTTGAAATGATAATGATTATATATAGCTACATTTTTAATAACATTACAGGATAGAGCAGCAATTTTTAAATATGCATGTAAAGATGAAAAGTTTCTTCACTGCTTAGTTTTAAAATTTAACTGTATTTCAATTACAACTTATTTCTAAAAGTACATTAAAAGCCAGCTTTAAGAGAAATTTACTAATTTTGGAAATATAAGCCATGTCTTTGTACCTTCACCTTGAACAACAACAACCAAAAGGAGTCCATAATGAAATATGCATAGCAATAATATTAATGAATTCAGTTACTTTATAACAGTGAAATATGTTGCTATTAAAATGCTCTTGAATTTATTACAAACAGGTAGAAAAAATGTGAAGTACAAAACTAATGAATCATTGACAATCTTCTAAATTTTAAAATGATGCAGAAAAAAACTTTTTTTGTTCTGTGATAATTTTGAATTTAAGATGAAACCCCCCTCAAAATCTCATTTAATTAAAAAAAAAATCCAGAAATAAAAAAAAAACTATTCTCTATAGTGCACATTTTCATTTTATAAGATGTATATTTCACTAAGATATATATAGAAGCTCCAATAGAAGCCACACACGAACCTTCCTCTCTGTTAATAATAAAAACAGACAAATGTGTGTTTTATTATTTGTCTGTCTTGATGCTCTTCAGATCAGACAGTTTGAAATAGAATTGCCAAAATTTACACCTACAAACTTTGAAAAGGGGAAATAATTTCTTTAAAATTTTAATTCACCCTTCTCATCACTAAATTCATCATTTTTTGAATAAAATTATGTAAGTTGGCATAAATTTTTACAAATTTTTCAGTAAGGCATAACTTAGATGTTTCAATTTTTTATCTCAAATAAAATGAAGTACCTTGATTTACTTCTTAGATGTTAATTGACAAAATTAATTAATAAACCAGATTAAGTTGATCTAATAAGCCTAATGAATTTCTTTTCTTAGAAAAATCTCAATTCTTAAAACATTCTTCTCCAAAAAAAGACCCTTTAAAGGGTTAAATCCAGCTAAATTATCATGAAAATGGACTTAATTAGTTGAAAATTATATTATCAAAGTAAATTTACAGTATCAATGATTGATATTTTATGAAATAAAATTATTTAATACAAATTTTATTTTCAATAACTGTTTTAGCAGTCAAAAAAGAACAGAAACAATTATTGAATAATTTATCATGAAGTGGTAATGCATATTATAATGTCAATTAGATCACTTTTTAAACATAGCAATATTAAATTGTCATTTTAAAATCACAATCTAGTTTTATATCCATTGATTTCCAAATTAATAAAGACATATATTTTTACTTTAACTAAAAATAAATAATACATAAATCTATTTTACACTGAATAAAACTGAACACTAGATTATAGTTTTAACTTCTGGAATCCATGATGATTGGTAACAGCTTCCTTTACATTATAATACCAAGGGCCAATATTTGTATTTTTTAGCAAGTCTTGAAATGCTAAACATCCTTCGATGGAACTCAGCATACCATAAACAGCCTATAAAAATGAGAGGAAAGACATGGTAAGCATTAAGAGACATATTCATTTTTTCATAAAATTTAAAATGTGTTTATAATAAGGATTTCAATAAATTGCATATAAAAATATTTTGTAATATTATTGAGATTTCAGCAATAAGAAGTTACTAATTATAACTGTTATATACAGTATTTCAACAATATTAAAATATATATAAGTCAAACCCTATTTATGCCTAATTTTTTATTTAGTTACTTTTTATTAAATAATTATAATTAATATAAATAATTTATCAAAAAATATTGATTTTGCAAGAATTGAACTCAAATTCTTCACCTTCATGTAAAAAATGCAGAAATCCTTGCATTTTTACAATTGAGTTACTGCCTGTTGATTGCAATTTTCATTATTAACTCTAAAACTCTATTTAAAGAAGAACAATTAATTAAATTTGATTAAAGAATATTTGAAAAAACTGTATTAGCATCAAGTGTCATCCCCTACAAGTTTAAAAAAATATATTTGAACTTGTGTGGATAGATAAAATAGGTTTTATTAATGATTGAAAATTTGAATAAGATGCATAAATATATGTAGGGACAGTGTGAACTAAAAAGGAAAATTGAAATAAAATTAGCGAAGAATAAAATATGAAGTGGACAAAAAGAGAAATATGTAATACATCAAAAGTATTCTAATAGTTCAAATGTTTGATATCTACATGAAATTATTCCAGGAAATAAAAAAATGAAATTTCAAAAAACGGAAAGCAAAATTATGATTCTCAAAATTTAATTTAAGGATTAAAATAGGATCATGTTTTACTGAAAATTTGATACATAAAACATTCAAACTACAAATATTGCTACAAGAATTGCTTAGTGAGTTATATTTTTTCATAAAGCATTTCATTTTTAATATAGTTTTAGAGTTCCATATTATTCAAAACTGTTTTTTGACTAAACGATTGACTAAATAGGCAATTTAAATTCATTATTTCGTGTTTCAGTTGACACAGTCCTGTATCTAGGGTATCCTAGATTAAAATAAAGGCCAATTTTACCTTTTTGCTCTCAAAAGGAATAACAAAAAGACATTAACTCCTATTCATCATTTCAACTAATAGATTCAATTATAATAATTTTTTACTAGTTATGATGTTTTATATGAAAGAAATTTATGAAATAATAATTTTTATAACCAGGCAAACTATAAAAGATGGTTTAAGTTTTCTTAGTAGTTAATATTATCCATATTTAATAAATATAGTTTACATATCATTCAAAAGTCTTAAAAAGAGAATGCATTTTTTCCCTGTATAAGTAACTGCATCTGAAATTGGATTAAAAAAATAAAGCTTGTTCCTGTGTTTTAAAATTAATGAATATCCAGATAATTTACTATAGGATTTTTTAAAATTTTATTTTACTATAATCATTGGCCAAGGCAATGTATTTTATTTTTCATTAGATTTTGAAATACAGGGGAAAAAATAAAACCATTGTTTTTTTTAAAAAAAAAAGAAAAAGAGAATACCAATTCGTGACCAGGTTTTGCCTTGAAAATTCCACCAACAGAAAAAGAGAGTGGTCATCTGAGAATGTTGTAAATCAAGAATTTGCCCACTCTATGTAGTTTGAATAAAGTATAGAGAGAGAACTGCTATTACAATTATCAAAAAATCTTGTTCTTCACTGAATATAATATCATTATGCCATTCATTTTATTTCTGCAATACTTGAATAAAGAAATGAAACTGATGAAAAAATTTGGAAGTGCATGGATAATTATAACTATCCATATTATATTTCTGCAAATATATTTAAAACTTATTCTCAGAAATTAATCCCAGACAAAATGATGATGGGCTCAAAATATATGTTAACTTAATTTCACTAAGCATCTCTTCATGTGCTAAGAATGCTTTACTTAAATGGCTTAAGCATTTTATAGCTTAAAGGGAATTGTCTAATTTTTGATAGAGCATTTAATAACTATTTGACAACAAAACAAGTAAGATTATACATTTATTTAAAAATGTTGAAAAAAGAGAGGTTGACGCCAGATATAGGGTTTGTAGATTAACTAATTTTTAAAAAAGATGAAAACTTGAGATAATTTATACATTAAAGAAAGTCTGGACTAAAATAGGGTTGCCATGCCACCAAGATAACAGTAAATTTCTTCAGAAACAGCAAAGTTTAGTAAATTTGGTGGTAAAAGTTATTCTTATATATTTAAAAAAATATTTCTTGTTTTGGGTTTTTCGTAATTCCTATGAAGAAAAGAAGAGTAAATATAGAAACCTTTTTAATATTTTTATTAAAAAAGGTTTCTTTCATTTGCCCATTGAACAATATAAAATGTAAATTTTGAATTTTAAACAAAATTACAAAATCGTCTAAAAATAAAAGGGAATTTGAGAATTTTCATAAAGCCACGGGATTTCAAGTTTCTTAAGTCATTTTTTCCATCTAAAAATGTTGATTTCTAATGATTGCAAGATTAAACAATCATAATTTCTAAAATCTAAAAATACTACCCTTGACTGTGTAATATAAAAACTTGGCCCTTTTATCTATTTCCCTGTTTTCTGTATAGTTACTTCCAATTTTGGTTTGAAAGATAGTTGCTATTTTCCATTGAGATTTCACAACTGCAGCTGATGAACATGCATCAGACTTCTATAACTACTTTAAAGAATAGAATACACTTCTCTGGCAATATTAGCAATATTCAATCTAAGGAAACAAAACAGTGATGTTTAGTCACCCATACTTTAATTAATTGAATCATTTGTTTATTAATTGCAAAACTGTCATCTTATTCAAAGTAAATGAGAGAATTTTTGAAAAATAAATAGCTGCTCAAAATATGTATTTATTACAAATTGGATAGATAAAAAAGTACATTCTTTTTCACTAAGTGGATTTGAGAAGTTTCACAAAGTCCATTTATTGCATACTGCTTACTTTGGAAAATAATAAACTGAAGTAATATGGGAAAACTGATACTTATTAGCGATGCCTAAAAAATAAAACATACAAAACTATACACTATTTCAAAAGAATAATAACTGATTTTGAACTCATTATCTTAATGAAAAACAGGAAAAAAGATGGCATGCCAAATTTAAAGTTCGAAAATGAACCGATTTTGAATTTTCTATTTGTGGATCAATAATTTTAAGCTTAATTTTTGAGGGAATTTAAACCTGTTCCTTAAAATATTGGAAATATTTTCACATATGTTCACAAAAATTGAAATTGGTAATAAATATATGTTAGATTGTACAGGAATGTCATACCTTATTGATTAAGAATTAGTTCTATGAAACTGATGGCTAGAAAATCTGCAGAAATTGATAACCAAATACTTGAATTGACAAAAATGAATAAATAATAATAATAATAAAAGCAATCTTGACTTTTTCATTCAATAATCATTAAATGATTTGATCATGAGAACAAAAATGTTTTGTGCTTTATTTCACCCAGGTCCTTACTTTTTTATGACTTATTCAAAATGATAAGTAATTTTCTTTTTCTGAATGTAAATGTAAAAATTCTTTTAATATACAATTTTAAATAATGTTAAATTGCTGTTTCCTTTTCTTGCTTTTTCTACTCTTTAAAACTATATTCCATTTTAATTAGCACATGAGTACTATTCACACATTTTCTCATGTCTTGAATTAATGTAGAAGGAAAATACAGGGAGAATTTTTTCCAAATTTGAGTGTCTCTGAAAAAAATTGAAAAGGCAGAGGAAAAAAGATTTTTAACCATAATAGAATACAATAGCTTTAAGAATTTAGGCTAAAATAGAATAACTAAAAAAATGAATTTAAAATATAGCAGATTGTTTCTACTTCGTCTGCATAATGAAGTATAAATTTATTAGTTCAGTTGGGGCTATCTTGTATTCTTCTTCATTATGCTAAGTAACTGATCAAAAATAAAATACAGATGTTTATATATATATATATATATATATGTGTGCGGCACAAAAACTCGCCAAAGTTGGCGACGTTTGGCGAGGAGACTCGCGCCAGCTTGATTGGTTTGGCGAAAGGAATAGTCTAGAAGCCGCTGGATTGTGCGCGTTGTTTTGAGAATTTTCACGAGATTCGGTGCACGCGCTTTTCGGCTATATAAGGACGAGTAGCCGGAGTTAGTTAGTTAGTGTAACAGCTTTTCGTGCAATGGGCGACCAAGAAACGAGTGATTACAGTGCTACAGAAATTATTAAAGGTCGAAAGAATCTGATGGAATTGAGAGGTGAGTTGGAATCTTTATCGGCTATTGGCTGTGAGATTAAAAATCGCGGAGAGGAATTTAAACTTTCCCCAAGAAGGAAAACTGCGACTCCCTCAACTGATACCCAGAACCCCAGTGGGATACAACTCAATAACAGATTCAACGCATTAAAAGAGATAGAGCTGGACCCAACTGAGGAAAACCCAACTAATACTAAAGCTGAAGTAAAAAACCCTAAGATTTTCCCCATAATGCTCAAGTATGTGAAAAATTATAGTGCAATATTAAAAGACATTAAAGAAAAATTCAGTCCTAAGGAATGTAAACTAACTAATGGATTTATCAAAATATTCCCAGACAGCGTTGATAACCACAGAGAAATCAGAAACTTTTGCGAAAAGAATAATTTGGAATTTTTTATTATCCCCCCCCAAATCGACCAGGCATGTAAAAATAGTCATAAAAGGCTTGCCCATAGATACTGAAACCGATGAGATCAAAATTGAACTAAATGAACTAGGATTCTCTATCAATAAAATAACTAGAATGACTCAATACAAGACAAGGAAACCACTCCCCCCTTTATCTAGTTGAACTTAATAAAAATGAAATTGTAGATGAAATCTTCAACCTCAAAGAATTAGGATATCTTAAAATCAATATTGAAAGTTACCGTGGAAGGAATTCCATCTCGCAGTGTTTCAACTGTAATCTTTTTGGGCATACTGCTATTAACTGCTGCATGCAACCACGTTGTCTTAAGTGCGGAAATTCTCATCAGACTAGAAATTGTAACATCAGCGAAAAAATATTAGAACCCAAATGCATAAACTGCGAGTAACTAGGGCACACAGCAGCGTATAGAGGTTACCCCAAGTTCCCCAAATTAAACATCCCCCCCGCAAAATAGAACAAACTACTTTAATTCAAACATGCGGAAACCTAACTTTTCTTACGCTAATTCCCTTAGAACAAACCTCCCCCAACAAAGTTTCGTTCCCCAGAATGACAAGGCACAAGATAGCATCCCCTCTTCCGAGGAATTAAAAGAAATGATAGAGGCGTTTAATGAGATTAAAAAGCTGTTCCAATTATTCCCAAATCTAATAAAAGCTGCAAAAGATATGAAAAATAATGATGACCCCACTGCTAAGTTTTTAACACTATTCAACTCTATTTGCAAGCCAGTCAATCCCTAAACTATTGAGCAAAAATTCTCGCAAAGCTTTATTTAGTATTTCTCGCCAGCCAAGCATCCCTTCCTCTCACCTCCTCTCCTCTCTCACCCCACACGGAATCTCCAGGTCTCCTTCCAGTCCATAGCAGTTCGACACCAGCAGCGCTGACATCAACTACTACCAAGTCAGAGGATAAGCCCCTGGCGGGGTTAGGTACCTCTATAAATGGACTCATAGTGAGTTAGTTAGTTGTGTTCCCGTGGTCTAAGGAATGTAAATATTTAGGAGTCATTTTAGACAGTAAATTAACTTGGAAGCCCCACTTTAATTATCTAATCAACAAGTTTCGAGACCTAACTCGTAAATTATATCCCTTAATCTCTCGAGGCTCCAAAATGACTAGGAAAAATAAAATACTTATTTACACCGCCTATTTGCGTCCAGTAATTACATATGCTTGCCCAGTGTGGGGTTATGCGCCTAAATCAAACCTAATCTTAGTTGAAAGACTGCAAACCAGATTTCTCCGAAACATCTGCAAAATGCAATGGTATACGCCAAGCAAAAACATGTACCTTGCATTAGATTATCCCCCACTGAAAAAATTTATTAAAAAACTTGCGGAAAATTTTTTGTTGACCTAGAAAAAAGTAAAAACGAAGCCATCCTAAATATCCCCAGATACACGCCGAACCTTAAAATCAGAAGACCCAGAAATATCTTACTTTAACTTTACTTCATTACCAAATTATTCTAACTTAACTTAATTTTTTCTTCTTCTCATATTTAAAACTTAACGTCATGATGATAACGTGCCCTCCTTCAGTTCTAAGTATAAAGTTCCCCACAAGGTGCATAACTCCACGCTCACCACCCCTAAATAGCCAATCAAAACCCATCCTGACTCTCGCCACCTCACTCACCCCTACTCTCCAACAGCTACAATAAAAGTTCCTCCAGCATTTTTCCAGTCCAATTCGAAGATGACCACGGCAGTAAATGATCGCAACGAGGAAGCACTACAGCCATGACCGGGGATAAGCCCCTGCCGGGGCTAGGTGCCCCAAGAAATCAACCACCGTAGTGAGTTAGTTGTGTTAGATTGAAGTTCAGTTCAGTTAGTTGATTATAAATTGGTGAGTGAGTGAGTTCTTTTTACGCAGCCATTTTGAATTTTTTTGCGACTTTTATTGCAAATCTTCACGAACAGTGCTATTTGCTGTAATTTATTGGTGAAAAAGGTTTTGAACTGGATGGATGTGTTCCCTCCAGCTCCGCCACACCTAGCAAACGCTATTACAACGACGATAGAAGCAAGTCCTCCCACGCCCGACTCGTCCTTTTTAGGACCAGTTATGAAAGGAAACGGGGAGCCGAGTAAGAGAATATGCATCGATAGTAGTTCTGAAATGATGATTGACCACCAAGCTGTCAAGGATACACCCCAGGATACCCCCTTTACCTGCGGCAACTGCACCAAAAAATCAAAGATTGATGAAGTGATCTTCATGCATAGAGTTCGACTAGATGTAGTCGACAAAACATACATGCAAATTGTGCGCCAGCTAAACGACCTCAACCACCCCATGCTTGATGAACTGCGAAACGAGAAGCAAGTCCTTGACGACATGATACAGCGCAACCAGGGTGAGTTGGCAAATCTTTCTAGTTGTCAGGATGCAAATTGCAATAAAAAAGTAAACCCCCCCCCCAACCCATTGATCAGGCGGAGCATTTTCAGTCTCCCTCCAAAAGGAAAATAGCAAAAAACAAAAATGTAGCTGTAAATGACAAAATTCAGGAAATACCCATCCAAAACAGGTTTCAGGGTTTAAAAATTGATGAAAACGTTAAAGACAACAATAATGAATCTGAATTCAAAATACCCCCAATTATGCTCAGATTTTCAGAGGCGTATGGACAAACTTTGGAACAAATTCAAATTAAATATGGAAAAACTACAAACAAATTCAGCAACGAATACGTCAAAATTTTCCCCACATCAGAAAAACAGCACCAAGCCATATCGGATTTTCTCAGGCATCAAGGGCACGAATTCTACATCATTACCCCTAAACATAAGCGCCCCTTAAAAGCAGTACTGAGAGGTCTCCCCTCCAGATACTCCACTGACGAAATAGCGGAAAACCTCAGAGAAAAACAATTACCAGTTATAAAAGTCTCAGCAATGACGCAATTATGGACCAAGCAACCCCTACCACTATATCTAGTTGAATTAGAAAGGACCAAAGAAGAGGGAAAAATTTTCGCAATAGACAATATCAACTATCTCAGTGTCACTGCTGAACCATATAGGGGGAAAAATTCGGTTCTACAGTGCTACCGCTGCAATAGATTTAATCATACAGCTAGAAACTGTGGAATGAGCCCAAGTTGTTTAAAATGCGGCGAACCCCACTTGACAAATCAGTGTAAAATAAATGTAAGAATTGAAACTCCCGTCTGCATCAATTGCAATCAACCAGGACATTTAGCCTCTCACAAAGGCTGTCCTCGATTCCCCAAAACCACTAATCCAGCCAACAATAGAGCCAGGTACTTCGAGAAAACTAGGTCACTACTAAAAGAAAATATCAGTTACGCAAGCCACTTTCATACTACACCCCGCCAAGTCAGGGAACCAGCTACGCAAACTTACGCTACCCCAAGCCAGGAGATGGCGCCACATGACGGCCATGTTTCACAGCCTAATCTAAACACAGGACCTAATGACATAGCGCTACTGCTAGAAGGAATGAACGAACTTAAGAAGTTCCTTAACGAATATCCAAACCTAATAAATGGATTATTGCAATTAAAAACTACAAATGACCCAGTACAAAAATTAACCATTCTCTTAGCGGCCCTGCAAAACCAGGAAAAAACTGTTTGTAGCTAAAATTCAATCTCAATAGTTTGTGCATAATCTACTGGAATGCAAATGGCATTAGCAATAAAATTCATGATTTTCGTAATTTCGTAAATAAGCACAACCCTGACGTTATTTTAATGCAGGAAACTCACCTTAGACCCCAAAGAAAAATCTTTTTGGCAAACTACTTCTCTTACTACAGCTATAGAAATAACCAAGCAGGTGGAGGTACCGCAATATTCATTAAAAACGGTCTACCTCATAACGAGGTCCCCCCACCCTTACTACAAAACGTAGAAGCTAACGTGGTGAGTTTAAATTTTAAAAATAAAGAGCCAATAACATTAATTTCTATTTATATCCTCCCCATCGTAGTTAATTCCAATTTTATTTTTGACATCGAACTTTTAATGCAAACAGGAACCAATCCAATATTCTGTGGAGATTTTAACGCTCACCACACAAGCTGGGGCTGTAATAGACAAAATAGCAAAGGCAACTCCATATACCACTTAGCCCAACAGGCCGGACTCGAAATTATAGCTCCCAAAACCCCCCGCTAGGTTTGGCCACCGATCAGCCAGTATTATTGATCTCACTATTGTTAAAGACTTTCTATATCCTTACGAAATTGAATCGTTGGCGGAGCTCAGCTTTGACCACAACCCAATCCTTCTAAAATTCTATTTCAAATACTCTCTGCCAGATTGTGCCTCTACTTATAAAACCAACTGGGAAAAGTACCCCACTTTCTTAGCCAATCAAATACTCCCCTTCATTAGGATTTTAAAGACTGTGGTGAACTTGAATCCCAAGTGAAATACTTCGAGGAGGAGATCCTAAATGCAAAATTGCAAGCTTCAATCCCACTAATGAAAACCCAAAAATACATAGATCTTAAAATTAGAACACTAATAAGAGATTGGAACTTTGCCAGAAAGAGTTTTCAACAAACCCGGGATCCAGTTTTCAAGAGAATGATGAACCGTATTAATAAGGAAATAGAAAAGCTTGGCTCCATAATTGAAAATGATGAATTCGTCAACAGAATCAAAGACGCAAACACTAATGACGGATCCATCTGGAAATTAGTAAAATCACATAAAACTAAAACTCACAGAATTCCGCCCCTTAACGGCCAAACAAGTATTGCAAATAATGAAACTGACAAAGCAAATTGCCTGGCAAACAGCCTGGAGAAACAATTCAAACCTAATGTTACGATTGATTTTAAAACAGACAAACTTGTAAATGATACAGTCAAAAGCTTTCAGGATGATCTCCCACTAAAATTTAAGGATTACTCGCCCCCGACTATAATTGAAATTGCTGACTATATTAAAACCCTAAACGTTAAAAAAGCCCCTGGACTCGATAAAATTTGCAATAAAATGATTAAATTTCTTCCTTTAAACTATATTATCTTTCTTACAAAAATAATAGATAACATGCTCAAATTCGGATATTTTCCAAATTCATGGAAAACTGCCGCCGTTATTCCTATTCTTAAACCGGGTAAAGACCCAACTGATCCTACAAGCTACCGCCCAATATCATTACTCCCATCTATTAGTAAAATAGCAGAGCATATAATTTTAAACAGACTCAACGATCACCTCGAAATTAACAATATCCTCACTGCCGAACAATTCGGATTTAGGAAATCGCTCTCAACCACTCATCAATTAGTCAGAGTGGTGGAATTTATAGAAGGCCTTGAAAATAAACAAAAATCAGCAGCAGTTTTCCTCGATATCCAAAAGGCTTTTGACAGAGTTTGGCTCGAAGACCTTATTTACAAGTTAATTAATTGTAAAGTTCCCCATCACCTAATCAAAATTTTAATCTTCTACCTCAGTGCTAGATCCTTCAGGATTAAATTAAATAAGGTTTTTTCTGACACCAAGCAAATACAAGCAGGTGTCCCTCAGGGATCTAAGCTGGGGCCAGTATTTTTTTCAATTTTCATTAATGACATCCCCAAACAATTCAACACCATGTTATGTATGTACGCCAATGACACTGCAATACTTGCGCGTAACAATAACCCCAAATACATCTCAATAGCACTAAATAGACACCTAAAATCTCTTGAGGACTGGTTCTCGAAATGGAAAATAGTTATTAATGCCACCAAAACGGAAGCCATGACTTTCTCTAGAACTAATTGTGTAAATAAATTCGCCCTCTTAAAAATTAAAGATCGAGTAATTCCGTGGTCTAAGGAATGTAAGTATTTAGGAGTCATATTGGACACAAAATTAACTTGGAAGCCCCACTTTACTTATATATCTAAAAAGTTTCGGGACCTAACTCGTAAATTCTTTCCCTTACTCTCTCGAAACTCTAAAATGACTAGGAAAAATAAAATGCTTATTTACACAGCCTATTTGCGGCCAGTAGTAACTTATGCAAGCCCAGTGTGGAGTTATGCTCCTAAAACTAATTTAAAAATAGTAGAAAAACTTCAAAACAATTTAATTAGAAAAATTTGTAACATGAAATTTTTCATGAGAAATAGAGACATGTATCACGCCCTGGACTACCCCCCCCCTTATAAAATTTCATTAAAAAACTCACAAAAATTCTTCACTGACATGTCTAAAATAAACAATGATGCCATTAAAAATATCCCAAATTAAAACCCTGTTCCTCGATCTAGTAGGCCCAGAAATATCCTACTGTAGTAACCTCATTGATTAAACTTCTCAATTCTCTTTTTTCTTAATTTAAACCTTAAAAAATAGTATAATCTTATAATCTTTTAACTAAATCTAGCAAGGAGCCATACCCCCACACTCTCCCCAATCCAATAGCCAATAACCAAGCATCCTAACAATCACCAACTCACCTACCCAGCCTCTCGGAAATACACTTTTGCATCATCATCATCAACCGGATTCTCCATCAGCAGCTACTGAAACGTCACCACCTGCCCACCTACTCCTACACCGCCGACACCTTCTGATTGGTTGCCACTACTCCCTCATCACCGAACTTCAACCAACCCAGTCCATCTTCAGCTACCAGACACTGAACATCCTTAAGGCTCATCGAAGAGGGCAACGTATTCCAGAACGCCAGGCCACTTCTCTACCAAAAAGGACAGGGGATAAGCTCCTGGCGGAGCTAGGTGCCCCTAGAACGAACACTTAACAGTGAGTGAGTTAGTTGTGTTAGATTCTGGAGATATGCTGAAGTCTTGTTAATTTTTTTGAGTTAATTTAGTTAGTTCAAAAGTTATTAAAATTTCGGAAATCGTTAGCTAGTGTTTTCGTGCAATTTCAAACAGTGTTGTTTTAAAAGGATGCAAGAATTTGAATGAAAATTCTGCTAGACCATGGAGGAGAGCGGTTGTCAGGATGTTAGGCTGCGCGACCCGGAGCCATCGACTGATTCTGACTTGAGTGTGAGGAGCAAAAAACGATGTGTTGATCCGTTAGAAAAGCTATCGTTGAAAGATCTTATTGCTAAAATAGATGCCATCTGTTCTTGTACAAATTGCATAAATGCAAGAGGCATTGCCGCTAGTATTTGTAGCAAGAACTCTTCCCTGAGTGCTTATCGATTTGCAGTTGAGAAAGGCCAGAAATCCTGCCCCATCGACCAAGATCAACTCAACAAGTCCATCTTCCATGCCGATAGACTGACAAAGGAGCTGGATCACCACAGACGTGAGTTGATTTCCGTATTATCTGTTGGCTGTTGTAAGGTTAGGCCGGATCTGAATTTTCAAGTCTCCCAAGAGAAAAACGGCTAATCCAGTAAAAAGCATAGAACCACCTCCCCCAATTAGTCTAAATAATCGATTTGATGCCCCGAGTGAAGAGCAAATAGATCCCCCTGAGAATAACGATATTGCTAAGGATCATAATGAAACCGAAAAGCCCCGTAAAATTCCTCCTATCATGCTGAAGTACGTCAAAAATTATAGAAAAATACTAGAAGAAATAAACGAAAAATTCGGTGTCAGGAATAACACCTTAACAAACGGATTAATAAAAATCTTTCCCGAAAATGTGGATATGCATAGGGACATCCAGAAATACTGTGAGGATAAAAAAACTGGAATTTTATATCATCCCCCCTAAGACTAAGCGCCCAGTGAAAATAGTTATTAGAGGACTTCCTATTGACTACGAAATTGATGAAATTGAATCAGACCTTAATGACCATGGCTACCAAGTAAATAAAATCACTAGACTCACCCCTCTCCCTATATCTAGTTGAATTGAACAAAAATGAAATAGTTGACGAAATCTTTAATCTAAAGGAAATTGGATACTTAAAAATAAATGTTGAGAGTTACAGGTGACGGAATTCCGTCTCCCAGTGCTATAATTGTAATCTTTTTGGGCACGTCTCCAGTAATTGCTCTATGCTACCAAGGTGTTTAAAATGCGGCGAGGCGCATCAAATTAGAAGTGATCATAAAGGGAAAATAGAGATGCCTAAATGCATTAACTGCGAGGAAATTGGACATACGGCCGCGTACCGAGGTTGCCCCAAATTCCCCAAAATTCAAATCCCACATCAAAATAAGATCAACTTCTTTCATTCAAATTTCCGTAGGCAAAATGTCTCTTATGCAAATGCACTCGCTAATAATCTAACCCAATCTAAAACTGATACCCCCGCAGGATCCGAGCAAATAAATCTACCCACCCAGGCCGACTTTAAAGAAATGATTGAAGCCATGCAAGAAATTAAAAAAGTCTTCCTATTGTTCCCCAATTTAATTGAAGTCGCAAAGCAAATGAAAAGCAATAGTGACCCCACAACTAAAGTTTTAATTCTGTTCAACGCTATCTGTAAGCCGGTCAGCCCCTAAACTGATTCTAAAATTGCTGGGCCAAGTCTTTTATACTAATAACCAACAGCCAATAGTGATACAGCTTTTCTCCTCTCACCACGCCCTCTCCCTGCTATGCAGATCAACAGTCTATGCCAGTTCTTCATCTGCCACGCTCAAGTCAACATCTCCCAAGATCGAGGATAAGTCCCTGGAGGGACTAGGCGCCTCGTTAACTGAACTCCTAAAGTGAGTTAGTTAGTTGAGAGTTTGCTCTGAAATAAAAAGCGTCTCGCTGGACTAAAGGATTAGTGAGCTGTGTTTGCGTTTGCTGCTAACGCTGTGTTATTGAGCTCGCTGTGATTGACTGTTGCTGTGCTATACTATAGCTGTTTGGCAAACCGTGTTTATTGTGCGTAAGACTTGCACTTACACTGTAAGTGACTGATTATTGCTGGATCGTGTTTTCTGAAGTTTTACTTTTTCAAGTCATCCTGTATATACCTGTAAATAAATTTGTTTGTGCTGTGCCTCAAATACAGTCCATTCAATCCAAACCCGATAAGCTAAAAACGTAACAACTGGTGGCAGCGGTGGGATTGAATGGTGAAAACTAGAGCGATGGAGGAAGCAGATAAAGCAAAATTTGAACAGCTTTTTGCTTTCATTAAAGAAATGAAAGAAGGGCTAGAGAAGATGGAGAAGAAGATAGAACAGAAAATAGAACTAGGACAAGAAAAGCTGGTGGAGAAAATACAGATGCCATATCAAGGAAACCCTGCTTCGAGGGCTGTCGCTACCGCTCCTCTGCGGAAAAGAAAACTGGGATTGATACACCAACTGTGCGCCGAATCACAAGAACTATCCCACCTCAATCTGATACCTGGAGTGATGAGGAAGTTCGCAAGGAACAAATAAATGATCCTGACATTAAATCGATTATGGAATTTATGGAATCAAGCAATTCAAGACCTGAATGGCAGGACATTTCAAGTCTCAACACTGGAACTAAACGTTATTGGGCTCTCTGGAATTCACTCGAAATTAGAAATTGAATCTTGTATAGAAAAAGGGGGTCCAAAGATGGGAAGTCCTTTCAGTGGCAACTTTTACTTCCCCGATCAAGGATAAATCAAGAACTGAACGAGTTACACAGCAGTCCTGCAGGTTGTCAGTTCGGAGCCACGAAGGCAACTCGTAAAGTCCGAGAGCGTTTCTATAGGAACGCTCTCGGAAGATGATGTTCGGGAATGGTGCAGAACATGTGATGACTGCAACGTCCGTAAACGACCGGAAACACGCAGTCGTGATAAGTTACAGCGGTATACTGTAGGTGCATCATTTGAAAGACTCGCCTCTGACATCTTGGGACCTCTCTCTAGGAGAGAAAATCGAAACAGAAAAGAACTCCGACTGCCCTGTGATCCTCAGTTCGGATGTCCACCGGATACGCCTTCTTCGCCAGTGGATTATGTTCAAAACCTCCAGGCCCGTTTAGAAGACGTACACAGGTTTGCCCGAGACCGGATCAACATAGAGATGGAGAAGATGAAGACCAGGTACGACACAAAAGCTACCGGACATGAATTCAACGAAGGTGACAAGGTATGGTTCTGGAACCCGATTCGACGAAAGGGACTCTCTCCGAAGCTGCAGTCTTCCTGGGAAGGCCCTTATATAGTCCTAAAAAGACTGAATGACGTCGTGGTTCGAATAAGGAAGTCACCGAACTCAAAACCAACAATAGTACATTACGACCGGCTAGCCCCTTATTATGGGGACTTGTCAAATACTTAGTTGAAACCATGGTTTCCTCATGTATGTAAATTTGACCTGTATATTTGTAAATAGTGTTCCTTAGTTAATTGTTTTTCAATGTTCATGAATAAAACTGAATGTCTATGTTATTGTAACTACTGAGTGTCTTCTGCTCGGGGTCTGTAATGCCCGGGACGTGCAGTCCTTGAGGAGGGGGCAATGTTACAAGCGGGCGAGCGGCACAAAAACTCGCCAAAGTTGGCGACGTTTGGCGAGGAGACTCGCGCCAGCTTGATTGGTTTGGCGAAAGCAATAGTCTAGTAGCCGGTGGATTGTGCGCGTTGTTTTGAGAATTTTCACGAGATTCGGTGCACGCGCTTTTCGGCTATATAAGGACGAGTAGCCGGAGTGAGTTAGTTAGTTGAGAGTTTGCTCTGAAATAAAAAGCGTCTCGCTGGACTAAAGGATTAGTGAGCTGTGTTTGCGTTTGCTGCTAACGCTGTGTTATTGAGCTCGCTGTGATTGACTGTTGCTGTGCTATACTATGGCTGTTTTGCAAACCGTGTTTATTGTGCGTAAGACTTGCATTTACACTGTAAGTGACTGATTATTGCTGGATCGTGTTTTCTGAAGTTTTACTTTTTCAAGTCATCCTGTATATACCTGTAAATAAATTTGTTTGTGCTGTCCTCAAATAAAATCCATTCAATCCGAACCCGATACGCTAAAAACGTAACTATATATATATATATATATATATATATATATATATATATACTAGCCGCCTTTGGCGACCAGTCGGTTCGCCAGTATTAATGCTCGCTAAAATTTTTAAATAATATTTTCAGTAGCTGTGTCTCATAACAGGTTTTTCACCAAAATATTTTTAAACCAAACAAATTTTGATAGTCTTATCATTCATTTATAGTATTATTTTCTTCAGATGTTCTGTTCATTGAACTAATCATCTTTCTCTTTCTATCCGTGCAATGATTGTCCCGGAATTGCTATTTTACTTAAATGTTGGAGATGGAGAGAAAGGTCTAAAATTCTACGTTTTTATAGAATAATAGATTCAAATTTTCATAGATGCAAACACACTAAACAAATAAAGACACAATTGGTTTTCAAGAGATGCGAAAGTTTAAAAACAGCTTGGAAAATGCCGCGCACAGGGGATATAATGGTGACACACACACACACACCTTTTTTTCCTGCAAACCCTTTTTTTCTATCCTTTTTTTTTCTTTCTACAAACCCTTTTTTCCCTTTATTCTTTTTTTTCCTTCCCTGCCCAGACTATATTTTAGGCAGGTATAGATTAAATACTCATACAGACTAAACACTAAGAAAATAAAAAGAATCTTTTGATACATAACTCCTTTCAAGATTAAATAAACACATTAAGAACTCTTAATACCGCATTTATATATAAAAAATAATTATTATCTTTAAGAACAACAAAAAAAACTTTATATCAGAACACACATAGCAACATTAAAAAATGAAAAACGAACAAAATGATATTCACGTCCGTTGAGGAGAATGTTTTTAATCAGCTGCATAAAAGCAAGAATTTTCTTTCTTTTTTAAACATCCCGTTATCTATAAATGAAAACCAACTGACTTCGCATATTTCTTTCTAAACAAATCATAATTTATTACTTCCTGTTACCTTACGCATTTGGTGTGGGGGGAGGAAATGAAGATTTTTGGCGGGAAAGTAAGAAAAGTGTCGTTTTAACTATTTTACTCGCAGTTTTTTCATTTTTTCTCTCCATAAGAACCAGCCTTGTGTGTTAACGAAAATATTTTTTTAAAAATTAGCCGAATCGGTCGAGCCGTTACCCATTTTTGCGCTTAGCAACGCATTTCGCGGTCCATTTATATATATATACTAGCCGCCTTTGGCGACCAGTCGGTTCACCAATATTAATGCTCGCTAATATTTTATGTAGCTGTGTCTAATAACTGGTTTTTCACCAAAATATTTTTAAACCAAAGAAATTTTGATAATCATATAATTCATTTATAGTATTATTTTCTTCAGATGTTCTGTTCATTGTACTACTCATCTTTCTCTTTCTATCCGAGCAATGAGTGTCCCGGAATTGATATTTTTTTAAATGATGGAGGGAAAGGTCTAAAATTCTACTTTTTTATAGAATAATGAGATTCAAATTTTCATAAATGTAAACACACTAAACAAATAAAGACACAATTGGTTTTCAAGAGATGCGAAAGTTTAAAAACTGCTTGGGAAATGCCGCGCACAGACGAAATAATGGTGACACACACACACCCTTTTTTTCTTTTCTAGCTTTGTTATTACTTTTTTTTTCTTTGCTGCCCAGACTTTATTTTGAGCAGGCATAGATTAAATATCCATACCGACTAATAATAAAAGCAACTATTTTCTTTCTTTTTTAAACATCTCGTTACCTATGAATGAAAACCAACTGACTTCGCGTATTTCTTTCTAAACAAATCATAATTTATTACTTCCTGCTATCTCACTCAGTTGGTGTGGGGGAAGGAAATGCAGATTTTTGGCGGGAAAGTTAGAAAAGTGTCGTTTTAACTATTTTCATCACAGTTTTTTCATTTTTTCTCTCCATAAGAACCATCCTCGTGTCTTAACGAAACTATTAAACAAAAAATTAGCCGAATCGGTCGAGCCGTTCTCCAGTTTTGCGCTTAGCAACGCATTTCGAGCTGCATTTTTATTATAATAGATATATATATATATATATAATGATATTTTAAACTCTTAATTTAAATCCTAATTAATTTCCAAAGCCCTATCTTAATTTAGCCCATATTAATATAATTCTAAAACATTCTCTTAATTCATGATCCATTTCACTCGCTCAAGTTAATTAATTCAAGAGAAACTGTGCAAAATTGCTGAAACAGCTAACCGCCTGTTACTTTCTCACACTCCGTGGGAGAAATGAAAATTGCTGACCTAAACAAAATACTTTTAAAAAGATCCCTGTGATTTCCCGCCTTTTTTTGAACACTTAGCTTTCGTGAATACCGTGTTGTGTCGTTCTGTGTAGTGCTCGTCGCTTTCACTTGTAAATAATGCCTGCTCCCGTGATGGAATAAAAAGAACTCAAAATTCAACTTGTATTCTCCATGATTTCGGCCACGACTCTGCTATTTATTCTCAGCAAATTATTTAAATGTGTTTTTCATATATATATATATATATATATATATATATATGAAAAAC